>APFE031275227.1:0-14052 GCA_000404065.3 Pinus taeda | reverse complement strand
GTATACACGCGTTTAATTCAGGGAAATGTCGCGTACAGGGAATAAAACACTGTTTTTTAGATATATGACCAGGTCTGGAAGGAGGGGTTGCCCTAGGCCATGGCTGAAGCATCACAAACCATACTGGTGAGATTTGGAGCTATAACAATGTATACTGAAATAAAAGACTCACAAAGGTCCCTTTGAACCTATTACAGATTTAAAAAATAAGAGAACCTACTCCCAGCATAATCCAAGAGGAAAGTTCCAAGCACAATTCTAATGAGGAATCTCAATAGAATTCAGTTCAAGGTTCAGAAGATTCTGAAAGCCAATCTCAAAATAAGGATGGAAGACCCTGAGAATGACACAAAGAAAAATGTTGAAGAAACGGCTGAAAAGGACTCATCTGAAGAACACATAGAGACTAGCTCCACACAGATTCAATCACAAAATATCACAGTCATTGATCTAGATCAAGAATGGGAGAAATTTAATAAAAATATCCAAACACTGCAGACAGAGACATTTCTTGAAGGAACATCTGGATTTCAAACCCCACAACACACTCAACAATTTATAGATCTAGAAACAACAATACAAGAAGTTATAACTACTCAAGATATTGAAGTCATCCCGGCACACCCAACTTCAAAAATTGTTTTAAAGATTGAGAAAATACCACAAATGGACATATTCTACAACCCAACACATAAGGCTGTAGTAAAAAGGCAAAGGAAGAAAATAAAATTGGATGCATCAACAACAACAAATCTTGGAAGTGAATCAATGGAGGTAGTATGGAAAGACACCCCCATTGATCCATCAAGAAATCTTACAAAGCCATAACAATTTGCAAGCACCTAACTGTGACAATTGTTAAGGCGGAAGAGGTTCAAATTTTTCTTAAATAAAAGGAAGAAAGAGTTCAATTGTTGGAACATAGACTTGAGCAAGAAAGAGAGAACACCAATAGGCAAGTGGAAATGCAGATGGCATAGCTTCAACAAGATTTTTAGAAAATGAGAGTACTGCATCAAACATACATTGCAGAGAAGAACTCACGGATTCACCAAATGTGGGCTATAATGGATAAATTCAAATACAGCCCTCAAATAGATGAATTCATTAAAGAGGCACTTGAATTAAATTCTCTGTTGTCACAGCAGCAAGAAATGTTCTACCAAAGAATCTCATCGATCAATCCCTATTGTGAAACAAGTGATAAATTAACCAATCAAGTGGTTGGTCAAAGATTAGAATATGAAGAGATCAATAAGAAGATTTCGGAATTTATTTCTCGGTAAGAATCCGAAGAAGGAAAAAACATTGATCTACCAAATATTGAGGAGTACCACAAAGATATCATATTCACAAATTGGGACATAGATTTAATGCAAGCAGAAAGGGCAGCAACAAGAGCAGCTAGTACAACAAACAATATAATTGAGGTTGTGAATGAAAACCTTCACACTGCCAATATTATCAAAGAATGTAGGCCAGAATCTCTCCCAAACATCAAATAGTTAGAAAAACAATGGAAAGAGACTACCAAAACAAATATAGAGGCAATCAAACAATTGTTTAAGCTTGACTAGGAGACCTATAGGTGGATTCTGGTAGAACCACATAGTCATTGGATGACTCTATGCTATCTAACAAATTCCACACAAAAGATGGTTCAACCTCTCACTGATGTTGTATTCACGGGACAATTGAGATCTAGAATTGTCTAGCCACCCCAGGTGAAGCCAATGATAGATATCTGCGAACTCAAGGACCGAATGGTTGAATAGGACCATTCAATTTGAAGAAGCTTGTCATCATTTTTATTTTTATTTTAGTTTTATTTTACTTATTCTGAGGAAGGTTGTTTTAAAACTCCTCAACTTTTTATTTGATATTATTCTATTTTTTATACATATGTTATATTATTTAAACCTCTCTCATGCATTTAGAGAGGTTTTCATAATTTTAAATACATCATTTTAGTTAAAGTCATTACCCATTATACCTTGTATCAAACCATCATCATCATATCAATTCTTGCTGG
Source organism: Pinus taeda (assembly GCA_000404065.3). Taxonomy (NCBI): domain Eukaryota; kingdom Viridiplantae; phylum Streptophyta; class Pinopsida; order Pinales; family Pinaceae; genus Pinus; species Pinus taeda. The sequence goes on along the minus strand of APFE031275227.1, from coordinate 12,020 downwards.
GAAACTGGTCCCATTATCCCTATTCGGAGCCACCATATCAAATGGAAAAAAGAGTTGTTTCCAAGGTCTGGACTAGGTGGTTATCCCCCATGTTGTTGTAATGGAATTCTTGGGCTTAAAAATTTTGGCACTAGAAGCAGGGACAGAACTGTGAATGGCAAAGAGAACTGATCATAAATCAAAAATCCATCCTAAGAGTGGCTCCCGCTCTAGATCTCCTCCAACTTCTAGATCCCATGCTAGAACTACAAACTCAAGATCAAAATTTGAGCAAACCTCTCCAAACTCTCCTAGTGAATCTCAGAGAATACCTTCTTCAGACTACAACCTTAAGTCACCAAGAGTTCATACTTTGATAGAGAAGTTAGAGAAAATCTCTATTTCAGCTGAAAAGCCTGCAACATCTCAGTCATCTGAAGGAAGTGTTTCCTTTGTTCTACGACCAAGACGAATCTTGACACGTTCTCAAAGTGAGAAGATTGGAATTCCTCCTTTTTAATTTCCTATCTCTTCTTTCCGAAAGAAAACCAAGAAATCTTAATCACAAACATCCATTAGTGAGGTTTTATCCCATTCTCCACCTCAAACCCCTTCATTCCCTCCACTCATTCCAAAAACTTCCATTCCAACTACTGGGGCTAGTTCTTATATTCCAAGCACCCAACCTGCCTCTTCTTCCACTCAAACCCCTCTTATCATCTCGTCCACTCAAAGTCCAATGGTAGGAAAACAACCGCAAGAACACCCATGGAATAATCTCGGTGTTGTAGCAATGGCAGCTCCTCTTCACCCTCTTCCTAAGCATCCTAAAAGATTGTTGCCCAAATTTAACCCTAATGATAGATTACCAGCTGAGGAACATCTCCATAACTATATGCTTGCCATCAATTTAAATGGATTCTGTTGTATCTCTAAGATGATAATGGTCAGCTATCATCCCAGGGCATCTAAGATATTTGTTTTGGGGGGTTTTGTTTTAATTTTGGAGGACCAATGTATGAAACAGATATAAAACAGTCATACCTAACCTTTTGAATAGTGTTAATGTTTAAACAGAGCGCTACTATTAAAATCCACACAGTGATATAGATTATTTAGTGATGAGCAGAAACTGAAAGATTATATGACTTTACATGTCTCAAATAGAAAATTAAATAATCATAAGTAAGAAAACCTTCAAAAAATCTTCAGAAAGTTTAGCAGAATATGCCTAAGATTACAAAAGAGTTGATTTTGATTTAGAGGGAATTAATTAAACAAACAATTTATATAATTCATTCTCTTTAAAGGTGATCACTTCAGGAGCTTATAGGAGTAAATTGAAACACAAATATTCCTACCTGTTTATCTCTGTAAAACTTAAAAATATGAAGAAAGAACACAATGAATGAAAACTGGAAAACTTACGGGGAACAAAAAACTGTTGAATCAAAACTTAGAACCCTTTTCCTTTGTATTAATGATTCAGAAAACCCCAAGTAAATTTAATGCTTACAAATGTTTCTTTCAAGGGTGCCACCCTTAATAACTCATGGAAGGGAGTTATTTATACAATCTTAGATCTGTGAAAACATCTTAAAGAAATTTACTAAAATAGATCAACACAAAATCAATAATATAAATTGATAGTCAATTTGTAACTATTTTGGTGTTGAGTTGTTGGTGACTGTTCCTAGAAAAGCTGAAAACTGTAAAACTGCTAATGATCTGTTCCTAAAAAAACTGAAGGTTGTTTGATCCTTTTTTTAGTCAAGTAAATCAGTTAATTATTCCCAGGGTTTCTTATCTGGGATAGACAACTTAGATACTCTTTGGTAAACTTCATCCATTTCTGTATACTTAATAAAAGTAGGTTTTACTGGAAATATATGTTTGATTTCATTTAGAATGAAAAAGGAATCTCTGAGTTTATTCTGCACAACCATTCGTGTTGCTACACCTCTTATGTTTGAAACTGAAGTTGCATTGGTACCTACCTTTGTAAGCTTTCAAACATAATATTCAATGGGCATTAATTTGTCGTTTATCACAAGTATAGTGGGCAAACCATTGGTGTTCAAGGGTTCTAACCTACTGAAAAATATTTGAACTATGACATTAACATTGTTGCATTTTTCCTCCAACTGAAGAATAAGGTTTTTCTTTGTGATGACTTTCTTCACTTCAAGTATGGTTGTTGTCCTATCATACATACCTAATTCTTCAAGCTCATAATTGTCTTTACAATTCAAAAACTTGATTACCTCAGTGGCAACTTCTTGCATGTCCTCAATTTCCTTGGAGATAGTTTCAATAGATTCTTGAGCTTTCTCCAACAAGTCTTTTTGATCAAATATTATCTTGATATAGGGCTAGATATCCTTGACTGATTCAGTAATTTCTTCCTATAGAATCTCCTTTGAAAAACCTAGTTTGTTTCCAAGGTAATATTCTTTGATTTCCTTCTGCAAAACTTTAATTTGACTTTTTGTCCTCTGCAACTTAGTTGCATGTGAACTGTCTGCAACTGCCTTCATATGTTTTAATTCCTTTAGTTCATCCTGTAACTTCTTAATTTCAACTCTTTGAATGGACAGGTTCTGAACAGCTTGTGAAAGTTGTTCAGCTCCTTCTGTTGTACCTATAGTTGGTGTTGTGCCTGAAGTAGAAACTCTGGTTATAGAGACTACTGAAAGAAGAACTACATCCATTGGAATTTGAGTCCTTTTCACAGCTTCCTCTTTCTCTTTGACATATGTTTTATTTGCTCCTCCATATGTTTTATTTGCAGATTTTGTTCCATGATGAGCTTCATCATGACAAATTTCTAAGTCTTGGTTTCTTTAATCTTCTTGGTCATTGGGTCCTTAGAAGCTACCAATTTGAACTACTTCCTTAATTCTGAGAGCTCAACACTTTTCTTCTTGACAAGTTCATCTGCAGCATTTATATTTGAGGGATCATATCCCATCTTCAACACCATATCTTCCAAGGATTTGATCTTGGTGCCCTTTGCCAGTGAGGAAACATTTTCCAACTTGAGTTGTGACTATGTATTGGCCAAGGTGATCTACAACTTTGAAAAACTCATGGAATTATGAGTTAAAGTGGAAGAAATCATCTGGCCAGTCTATCTGTGCATCTCAATTTGGTCAATTGGATGTACATCTTTTATATTAAACTCAAATGAGGATTGATTATGATAATGTGCAAGAGTCCTGGGCTGTGGAATTTGAGCTTGTAAGAAAGCCATTTGCATCTTACCCTCCTCATAGTCAAAGACTAAAAGAAGTTTAGCTTGAGAACTGGAAGATTGTTTCCAGAATTGAGTATAAGTGTTTAGCTTCAATTCCTCATTCTTCTTCTTAATTTCACTAAAAACATGGAAGATATCATCTTCTTTGTCCTTCTGACTGGTTCCACTAGTCTGAATCACTTGTTGTTCCTGAGAAGTAGTGGAATGAGTGGAGGACTGTGTAGACTATCCACCAGACTATGTAAAAAGAAAAGTCTTCCCAAGTCCATCAAATGTTGTTTTATGCAGCTCATTTGTTGCACTAACCTTCACAGAGACCCCAGGTCTCTTCTTTCTATGCACAATTCTAAAGCCCTGGATTTATGCTTTAGTTGTAGGGGATGATTATTCTTCCCTTCCTCGCTTGGATGTCTTTTCCTGTCCTAGTGGAGTTTGTACATTTGAAGTAGATACTTCATGTTCTTCTGCTTCTTGAACGGTGTTCTCCTTCCATTCTAACTAATTTTTTTATTGCTCTATCTCAAGCCTAGTTGTATGGTGGTATGCAGTAAATTTATTTTCAACCCTGAGTTTTGAAATTACTCCCATTGGGTCATAAGACCAAGTGAAGCTGAGACCAAACTTCATTTCCTTCAATAACATGTATGCTTCTTCTCCTTTTTCTCTAGTGTTGTATATGAAAGGACCAACCTGAGCCTTTAGCTTGAATTGTGATTTCTTCTTTGCAGCTACAAAATGTACTTCATCTGCATTTAACCTCTGCCTAATATATTCCAATGCAAATATTCTGGTAGGGAGGAACTTAGGAAGTTTGTAGGGTGGAAGCTCACAGCCATAGACTTTGATTTCTATATAGTTTTGGTAAAGATACTAATCTCCTGTGGTGGCTTGATCAACTAGCTAAAATACTTTCACAATTTCCACCCTCATTCTTGGTACTGAAGTGTTGCTCATAAGATTTATAGTTGGATGAACAAACAATTCTATGAATTGTTTATATGTAAATTCTTCCTTCTCCTTCGTTCCCATAAAAGTCCAAAATATCATTGATTGATGGTTGCCTTCTTCATCTAGCTTCTGTAAGTTGAATGGAAACTTGTCTCCCTGAAAATATATAAAAAGATATACGAGTACTGAAGCATACTTGAATACTTCTTCAATATTAGACTAGACTGATTGTTCATGGATGGCTTTAGCTAGAAATTGGCTAAAGTTATAGAGAACAATAGGTTTGGAATCAACATAAGATAGACAAGAAACCTAGGATGGATTCATTAATATTTTGTAGCACAAAAGTATTGTTTCGCTTTACTTCAAAAATAGCTAACGGTCCAAACCATAAGTTATCAAACTTCCCATATTTTCCCTTGTCTTCTCTTCTGGAATCCCATCTTAGAACTAGATCACCCTCCTTGAATTCCCTTTCCCTTTCTCTTTTGTCGAACAGGCTCTTCATCTTATTCTTATAATTTTTCAATTTGTATTGAACTTCATCTCTGTTTTCATTTAGTTCAATAATATGGTTTATTCTCCTTGAAAAATCATCAGGTTCATCAATTGAATCCTGCAGAAACTTTAAAATAGGGAAGGCCAAGTTGGTAGGGAAAATTGCATCTTTCCCATAGACTAACTGAAAAGGAGATTTTCCAGTAGACTCTTTCGAGTGATCTTGTTTGCCTAGATTGCATAAATTGGATGAGAGTCCCAACGTTTTTTATGATCTTCTAAAGTCTTTTTGATTACCTTTATCAGACTTTTATTTGATGATTCTATAAGACCATTACCTTGAGGATAATATGGAGTTGAATGATGTAACAGAATCTAATATTTCTGGCAAAACTCAATCATTTTAACACTGGAAAATGTTGTGGCATTGTCAGTAATAATCTGGGTTGGGCAACCAAATCTAGACAAACTATTTTCTTCAATGAATTTGATTACTACTGAATTAGTAGCATTTCTTACTGGAATTGCTTCCACCCATTTGGTAAAGTAGTCTGTTGCAGCGAGGATCCATCTATGTTGATTTCTTGAAGTGGGATGAATTTCTCCAATAAAATCTAGTCCCCATTGGAGAAAAGGTGTTGAGACTATTGTTGGGATCAATGGAAGAGCTACTAGTTTTTGCTTATTAGCAAACATATGACAAGGGACACAACTTCTGACCTTTGCTCCTACTTTTAAGAACATTGTGGGCCAATAAAATCCTACCCTTAATATCTTATATGTAGTTTCTCTCCAAGCATAATGTCCTCCACAAAATCCTATATGAAATTTATCAATGATTCCTTTAGTTTCTAATTCTGTTAAACATAATATCAAGATATTTAGTGGGTCCTTCTAGTATAGATTTTCATTTATGATATAGTACTTGATTGCTTTCAATTTGAGAGCTTTACATTGACTTTTGTAAAATGATGTTGGACATTCAAAATGGATCAAGAAATTTACAATATCTTGATAGAAATTTGAAAAATAGAAATTTCTCATCAATGTGTAGAGAAATGGTCTGATCTAAAGGTAAAGGCTCTTGTGGATTCTTTTCTTCAGGATGGTGAGGAGGTTCTTGTGGATTCTCTTCATTCAAATTATGGGAATATTCTTGTAGATTTCTCCCCTTCTGCATGAACAGAAGGTTCTTTTGGATTCTTCTTTTTTGAACTTTGAGCAGGTTCTTGTGGATTCTCCCCTTGTATTTCCAAAACAGAGTTGATGCCCAGCACTTTACAATTGGATTCAGCTAGAAGCTTAGCTAATCCTTGACCCTTAACTAGATTTGCGGTTTTGATAGTTAGATCAAACTCTAGTATTTGAGCGATCCATCTGCCTTTCTTCCCATCTGTGTCTGGTTGTGTTAAAACAATTTTTACAGCACTATTAGGAACATAAGCAGTAATAGGTGAATGTAGGACATACATCCTGAATGATTTCAGAGCTTGTATAAGGGCATAGGCTTGCTTATCAATTATTTCATACTTAAGCTTGGCATCTCTCATAACCTTACAAAAAAAGGCTATAGTTTGGTCATCGGAATCTTCATTATTTTGTAATAAAACAGCAGCAAGGGTTGTTTTAGAGGCAAAGGAAAATATACTAAATGGCTTGGTATAATCAGGACTAGCCAAGGTTGGGGCTTCAGAGATAGCCTTCTTGATTTGGTCAAATGATACCTGGAAGAGACAGTCCATTTAACTTCATGATCCTTTCGGAGCATATCAGTTATGTCTTTCACAATTTCAGCATAATTCAGGATGATCCTCCTTAAAAAATTGATCTTTCCTAGAAAATCTTGGATCTCCTTCTTATTTCTAGGTAATGACAATGTTTTTATTTCAAAAACACGTTTTGGATCAATCACCACTCCTTTTGAGATTATGTGGCCTAGCAACTTTCCTTCTTTGATAGAAAATAGAGACTTTTTAGGATTGAGGGATATTCTGAATTTCCTACACCTATCAAAAACCTTCATTAAGTGCTTTAGATGTTTCTAATCAGAATTAGAAAAAATAGTTATGTCATCAAGATAACTAACTACAAATTTGTTCACCTATCCCACAAAAGCTATGTACATATCTCTTTGAAAAGTTGCTCCACCACTAGACAAGCCAAAGGGCATTCTGGAATACATAAATGTACCCCGAGGTGTAGTAAAAGTTGTCTTCTCCCTATCTGTTGGGTCAACATTTATTTGATTGTAACCTAAAAAACCATCAAGCGTGGAAAATCTTTGTGCTCCCGAAACGATCTGAAGTAACTGATCCATTTTGGGTAAAGGATAATTATCTTTTAATGATGCTTTATTCAAATTCCTAAAGTCCACACAAAGTCTGATTTCCCCATTCTTTTTTCTAACAGGAACTAAATTAGCAACCCAATTAGAATATCTAAGAGGGAGAATAATTTGGGCATCTAGCATTTTCTTAATTTCCTTTTCTACAGTTGGTAGAAGTGTTGGATTAATCCTCCTAAGTTTCTACAATAATTTGCTTCTAGTTTTAAAGGAATCTTATGATGTATCAGTGATCTATCATAAGTTTTTAGATCAACATAGGTCCATGCAAAATCATCCTTGTATTTTTCAAATAACTTAAGGTATTGAGCTTTAATTCTGGGATCTAAGGATGTACATATTTTGAGGCTCCTAATGTCATCATTTGTTCCAATGTTTATTTCCTCTATGTCATCTTGTGGACAGATTGATTGTGGGTTTCTGAGGACATCATTTTGATCAAACAATTTCTCTAAAGGAATGAGACCTTTGGGAATAAAATTGTTAGACAACTAAATGATATCATGATTAGAAATTTTTTAGTTGAAATTTGAATTATCATTTTCATTTGAATGTTCAATTGTTTCTGTTCTATTTTCATCATTTTGTAGAACTAAAAATTCATCTATAACCTGCAGAAAATATTTTAACTGTTCATCATCTTCAAATATCTACCAGTATTTTAAGTTATCTGGGATGGATGGCTTGTATTTGATAGATCACATTAGTTTTATCAGGTATTTTAAATGAACTAGCAGGAACATCTAGGGAATCTGCATGAATATTCTGATCCCTTGGGATATAAGTCAAATTAAAAGCATTGAAGAAATTTTCAACTAAATCCCAAACCTCATTTCGATAAGATCTAAGCCTAGGATGTTTTGTTTGGAAAATATTTCTAACTTGTTTAACAATGAGCTCTGAGTCTGTAAAAATACTCATGTTTTGTACTTTTAAGCTCTTGGCTAACTGCAGTCCTAAAAGGAAAGCCTCATATTCAGCTACGTTATTTGTAACTTCAAAATCAAGTTTTCATGATTATGTAATGTTTTCTTTTTCTGATGAGATAATACTACCCCAGCTCCTGCTCCATCCTTTGTAAAAGAACCATCAAAGAATAGCTTCCAGACATCAGTCTGATTTGGTACAGGCCTTTCAATTACATCTTCAATTTTTACTTGAGTTTCATGTGTTTGGTTTGAAGAAAGTTGGAAACAACCAAAATATTGATCATGGGATGGTTCCTTGGTTGATCTGTTTTGCAAACAGTGTGCACAAATCTTACCTCTCTATACAACCTTAGTTGCTCTCCCCCATAAACTAGAATAGTGGCATAAGCATGTCCATCTGAAGAGTTCCCCCTGATTTGGCACAACAAGACCTTGAAAGGAGCATTCCAAATTTTGGAGGGATATATGTGACAACTATATCTAAGACTACACTTTTTATTGGGATTTGGGCAAGAGTGGCTACTAAATCCTTAATCGATCCTAGACAAGACACCCTTTTGGAATCAAAGGTGTAAAAATCATGATAGGATCTAGTTATGTTGAGATTTAAATGATCCATGATGGTTTTTGGCATGAGATTATGTGATGCTCCAGAATCAAGCATACAATTGTATAACATAGAATCATTTGTTTTAAGAGTCACATAGAAAGGGGGTACTATTTCATCTACCATATTAGAACTAGGACCAAAGACAACTACTGGTTTTTCATCTTGAAGACTAATGATATCACTTTTAGCATCAACCGAGGTGTTTTGTATCTATTTGGAGACTTGATTTTTATATCCATGGTTTTTAGACAGTTTTGAAAGTGGTATAGGGATTTTAACTCTTTCTAACTCCTTTTCAACATTAAATGTAGTTAAAACAATTTTTTAATTTGAGTAGTATCAGTTAACTAATTTAATGGTCGAATAATAGTTGTTTGAGTTTCAAAAGCTTTGGTACGAGGTTCAATTGTTGGAGGTTCCTTAGGAGGTCTTCCAAGACTAGGTCTAGGCCTAAGATCATATCTTTTGTTTAGTTCTGCCATTAGGAATTCAGAGAAGGCATGGTATTTGGAAGTGTGTGAGGAATCTTGGTCTTGTTGAACCTTCTTTTGTTGTGAGAGAGGAATAATAGTGGTCTGACCAAAAGAGGCATCCATATTGTTAATATCTTCAGTGATAGTCATAGTATTGTCATCAGGTTGTTGATCATCTATCAGTAAAGGAGATGGAACCTACTGATCATTACTAGGCCTTTGAAGAATTTGTAATGGTGGATTTATTTTGTATTGACCTTGATTTTAATGTTGGGGTAGAGTGACCATTTTTTGGATTGTTCTAGGTTGAGTCTTAATCTTGGAAATTCTATTAGATATATTTCTAAGAAGTGAAGTAATCTCATCCATTTTAGAATCTTCAGTTTTAATCTTAGAGGAAGTAGAAGCCTCGTGACTTGATTTAAGTTTTTTTAGGCCTTTTCCTCTTTAGCTTTTAAAGTGGCTAAGGTAGACCTATTTTCTTCCACCTCTATAGCATTAGTTTTCATATCTTCAAGAGTCCTTGAAGTTCTTTCTCTTAACATCATAGCAAAATCATCTTCAAAAGCTTTCGAGAACCTAGATTTAGCTGCTACTACAGGTGGTTTGCAATCAGGGGGCATCTTATGATAAAGCTTGTTGAACCTTTTGATAAAATAATAGATGGGTTCACCAAAGTTTCTTTTAAGTTCTTCAAACTCAGTCAAAAAGTAAAGAGAATCTTTTTTCATCCCCCATTGATTTTTGAATATATTTGTTAGTTCTTCTCAGTATCTAATGGAATTTGTAGGTAACTGCCTAAACCAAGTCCTCACATTTCCCTCAAGAGACTGAAAAAACAACCTCATGTAAACATTTTCTTGTTCTATGTTCATGTTATCTGCAAAGTCTAGAAATGCTTGAAGATGATCCTCAGCTAAGGGACCAGTTTCTCCATTATATCTAGGAAGGTACTTTAAATATCCATTTGGGAAAGAATCAAGGACTGGAGGTAAAACTAAGGTTGCATATCTTGCTTGTACAATGGGTTGGAATGCCATAGTAGAAGATGAGGTATGAGATTTTCGTGAAGAGGATGATAGGGAAGAGGAACATGGTGATAGAAGGGGTGAATTACTATGTGGGGGAAAATAAGGAGGAGATAACGAAGGTGGAGATTTCCTGAATAATTTTAAAGGAGTTTTAATAACCAACTTGTGCACCTGAGAATGAATATCCTTTTTAGTTTCGAAGAGTGGATTTGAATATGTAGCAAAGTTCCCTTCAGGTTATTTAGAAGTAGAATATTTTGGTTGTTCAAAGGTGGAATGAAATGAATAAGTTGTGGGGGATATAAAGTTTGTAGGTTTGTATTTAGGTAAATGAACACATAGGTAAGACTCAGATTTAGGTGATCCTGATGGAAGTGGGGGTTCTCGATGAGATTCAAGTGAATGAATAAGGAAATCTGATTTGAAATCAACTCCCCTATCCAAGAGTTCAGAAACTCTTGGTGATAAGTGAGTGTATCTGGATTGGATGGAATGTTACTATAGGGATAAAATTGTAATATATCTTAAGACTGCAATGTTGAATCAAAAGAAGATTGTTGATGTCTTCTTCTAGAACTGGCCTTTCTCTCAAGTCTTTTTGGATCTGACAGAGGACTACCTGTGTCAGATTCAGAATGGGATCTAGTGTGCTTAAAAGGTGCCAATTTGGTACAATGGAGTCACCAAGTGAAGGATTTTTACCTATCTAGACCTTTAATCACCGTAAAGGAATATGAATTATATCATTGACCCAGGAAAAATTAATGAAATTCGAGACCCCGACAACGATGCCAGATTGATGTTGTATCTCTAAGATGATAATGGTCAAATATCATGCCAGGGCATCTAAGATATTTGCTTTGGGGGGTTTTGTTTTAATTTTGGAGGATCAATCTATGAAACAAATATAAAATAGTCATACCTAACCTTTTGAATAGTATTAATATTTAAACAGATGGCTGCTATTAAAATCCACACAGTGATATAGCTTGTTTAGTGACGAGCAAAAACTAAAAGATGACATAACTATTACAAGTTTCAAATAGAATATTAAATAATCATAAGTAAGAAAAAATTCAAACAATGTTCAGAAATTTTAACAGAATATGCCTAAGATTACAAAAGATGTTGATGATTTTATGATTTAGAGGGAATTAATTAAACAAACAATATATATAATTCATTATATTTAAAGGTGATCACTTCAGGAGCTTATAGGAGTAAATTGAAACACAATTATTCCTACCTGTTTATCTCAGTAAAACTTAAGAATATGAAGAAAGAGAACAATGAATTAAAACTGGAAAACTTACAGGGAACACAAAATTGTATGAATTGAAACTCAGAATCCTTTGCCTTTGTGTTAATGATTCAGAAAAAGCCAAGTAAATTTAATGCTTACAAATGTTTCTTTCAAGGGTGCCATCCTTAATAACTCATGGAAAGGAGTTATTTATACAATCTTAGAGATAAAAAAACATCTTAAAGAAATTTACAAAAATAGATCAACACAAAATTAGGAATATAAACTGATAGTCGATCTGTCACTATTTTGGTGTTGAGTTGTTGGTGACTGTTCCTAGAAAAGCTGAAAATTGTTGAACTATTGATGACCTATTCCTGGAAACACTGAAGGTTGTTTGATCCTTCTTTCAGTCAAGTAAATTAGTTAATTGTTCCCAAACTTTCTTATCTGGGATAGACAACTTAGTTATTCTTCGATAAAATTCATCGATTTCTGTATACTTAGTAAAAGTAGGTTTTACTGGAAATATATGTCTGATTTCATTTATAATGAAAAAGGAATCTCTGAGTGAATTCAGCACAACCCTTGGTGTTGCTGCACCTCTTACGTTTGAAACTAAAGCTGCATTGGTACCTACCTCTGTAATCTTTCGAACATAATCTTCAATGGACATTAATTTTTCATTTATCACAAGCATAGAGAGAAA
>APFE031275214.1:86119-154189 GCA_000404065.3 Pinus taeda | reverse complement strand
ATAGGATTGAAGGATTTACAATATGACACAATAGGAGAAGGAAGGAGGCACTAGAGCCTATCCCCCCTTAGTGACAACTTCCTGAACTCCAAGCATATATCGAAGTTTAGTGAACTTCGCCTCTGTGAGAGCCTTTTTGAAGATGTCTGCAACCTGATCATCTGTTGAACAATATTGCACTTCAAGAACATGGTCATGAATGAGCTTTCTGATGAATGTGTAGTTCAATGTGGTTGCTGCGCTGATGCTGGACTGGATCTTTGCATAGCTGAATGGCACTTTGATTATCACACCAAAGTGTGGTTGGATGCTGCTGCTCAAAGCCAAATTCTGATAGGATCTGACGAAGCCACAAGGCTTCCTTACTTGCTTCCACGACACCACGATAATCTGCTTCTGCTGACGAAAGAGAAATGGCAGCCTGTTTCTTACAAGCCCATGTAATAGGTCCTGAACCAAGAGTGAAGACATAACCGGCAGTAGACTTCCGATCATCAGGGTCACCAGCCAAATCAGAATCAGTGAAACCAACTAATAGAGGAGCTGCTTTGGCACTGTAATGAATCCCAAACTGTACTGTACCTCGAACATAACGAAGGATTCTTTTAGCTGCTTTCCAATGACTTTCACGGGGGTTTTGCATAAAACGAGCAACAAGGCCAACAGCAAAGGAAAGGTCAAGACGAGTATGGGTTAAATATAAGAGTTTTCCTACAAGTTGATGGTATAAGGTAGCATCAACTTCAGGAGAAGTACAAGAGACTGAAAGTTTGACTCCAGACTGCAAGGGAGAAGGGGCTGGCTTACATTCTTCCATGTGAAAATGACGAAGAATATCACAAGCATACTTGGACTGGGAAAGGGAAATACCCTCCTTGGATTGCAAGACTTGAAGACCGAGAAAATAGTGTAAGTGTCCTAAGTCTGTCATTTCAAATTTCTTTTTAAGGCTGGAGTTCACATGGTTTATAAGGTTGGGATCACTACCAGTAAGAATAAGATCACAACATAAAGAACAAGAATGATAAGAGACTTGCCCACTTTCTTGGTGTAGACAGTATTGTCAGAATGACACCTAGAAAAGCCAGATTCTAAAATAAAGCTATCCATTTTGGCGTACCAAGCCCAAGGAGCTTGCTTGAGACCATAAAGGGATTTCTTAAGCCAACATAAAAGATTGGAGTCTGTTTGTATAAATCCAATGGGTTGTTCCATATAGATTTCTTCATGGAAGTCCCCATGCAAGAAGGCGGATTTAACATCCATCTGATGGACTTCCCATTTGAAAGAGGCAGCAAGGGAAAGAACAAGGCGAACAAAGTTCATTTTGGCAACAAGGGAGAAGGTTTCAGTATAATCAATGCCTTCAACTTGTGAAAAACCCTTAGCAACAAGACGAGCTTTATGTTTATCAACTTTCCCATCTGGTCCATACTTGGTTCTGTAAACCCATTTGCATCTAACAAGTTTTCGTCCCTTTGGTAGAGGAACAAGATCCTATGTATCGTTTGCCAATAATGAACGATATTCTTTATTCATAGCTGCATCCCAATCTGGATGGCCTGAAGCTTCTCCAAAGGTGTCAAGATCATAATTTGCTGAGGCTTGAGCCAGTAAAGAAGAGGCTCTATCGAATTGAGAACATGTACATTCGGTATCTATAGGATCACCGATAAGATCACCTGCTGCATCCCGAGTAGCACGGACCCATTTTGGAAGTGGAGATGTTGAAGGAGGATCTTGAGAAGGTGGGGGAGGATTGTCATCCTTGCTTTCATCATATGAAGAAGAAATATGTTCAAAAGTAGAAGAGATAGAGAGAGGTGGCACATTCACCGAACTAGGCTCGTAGGCCGATATATTTTCAGCAAACTTTACATCTCTTCTATGATAACATTTTTTGACTTAAGTGGAATAAGTCTATATCCTTTGACATCTTCAGAATATCCAACAAAAATACATTTTTCACTCTTAGGTTCTAAAGCTTTATGTTTCTCATCTGGAATATGGCCCATGCTTCACTTCCAAAAAACATTGAAAGTGACTTACATTTGGTTTAATTGAGCTCCATCTTGCTTTTTAGAGTGATATTGTTTAAAAACCTTAATTAGGATGCGATTTATTATGTTTACACAGTTAATTGCTTCTGCCCAATAATTAAGACTAAGTCCTTTAGATTGAAGCATACAATTAGCCATTTCCTTTAACGTGCGATTCTTCCTTTCAGCTACACCATTTTGTTGTGGAGTATATGGAACAATATGTTGCATTTGAATTCCATTCTCAGTGCAAAAGTTGATGAATTTGTTGTTAACATATTCTCCGCCATTATCAGATCTTAGCTTAAGAAATTGATGTCCAGATTGTTTTTCAACAAAGGCCTTAAAGGCCAAGAACATGTTAAATACTTCACTCTTGAGTTTTAAGAAGTATACCCAAGTGCGTCTGGAGAAATCATCAATGAAGTTAAGAAATACTTGTAGCCAGAGAATGAAACAATTGGAAGTGGACCACATAAATCACTATGTACAAGCTGTAAAGGGGCTGAGGCATGCCAAGAGGCACGTTTTTCAAAACTGTCCCAATGATGTTTTCTGAGTACACATCCAGAACAAAAACCATCTCTGCAAGATACCATTGGAAGACCTGTCACCATATTTTCTTTACATAGATTCTGAAGGGAGCGATAGTTTAAGTGACCAAATTGCTCATGTCAAAGTTTGCTCACTTCATCATTATGAGCAACAAATGTCGAGGGAAGATTTGATGACCCAAAGTTGTGAAACTTATACAACCTTGTAGAATCATCAGCAATGCCAGTAGCTAAAATCTATATAGGATCTCTTAGGTCCTTAATTACAACATCGTGAGGTGAAAATTCAATGATTTTACCTTCACCTGAATGAGTTATCTGCTATACAGATAAAAGGTTGCAGGGTAAGGTTGGAACACATAATACATCATTAAATTGACCATTTTCTATATGAATAGTTCCAGTCCCTACAACACTAAGAGATCTATCATCACCAACATATATATTTTTGGTGTTACAATCATCTAAAGAAGAAAACATGGCTTTGTTTTTGGCCATGATAAGAAGCTCCAAAATCAATGAGCCACTCATGAGAATGAGAGGAAGAAGATACATTTAGTGCATAGCCAGACTGAGATGCTTGATAACACACGCAGAAAGTGCCATTCCTGAAGATGAAGTTGGAGTTGAAGAGTGCTCCAAATGGATGTTATGCTTCTTCATTGCTACTTCCAAGGCTTCCATCTTCTTAAAGCATTTGGATTCTAAGTGGCCATCTCGATTAAAAAAGGGGCAATGTCTATCAGTCTTCTTCCCTTTGTTTTTATTTGCCTTATCATTTTGTTGAAATGATTTTTCATTTTGAGGCTGAAATTGCTTAGGACCCTTGTTTGGTTTAGGACCATTCCTTTTAGGATACAACTTCTTAGGGATTCTTTGGATTTGGTTGCTGTTGGGTGGCTAACGCTTTCTTAGAAAGTTTCCAAACATTAAGAGAATACCAAGGTGTAAGAGTTTTTTTTGTTTCTCTTATTAAAGAATCACAAAAAGAATCAAAGGAAGGGACTTGTAGTCTTGTCTTGAGAATATGAAGGCTTTCTCTTGTAGAATGGAAGGTGGAAACAAACACAGAGTAGGTTGGTCCCAACTTAGTAAGAATGGAATAGATAAGGTTACTATCTTCTTTCTTAACCTTAACACCTTCCAAGAGAAGTCTAAGGGTTTTGAACTTGGACAAAAAATCTTCAATGCAAGAAAAATTATTGGGGTCCAATGTAAGAAACTCATTTTCGAGTTGATGGACTCTAAGTTCATTTTTTATTCCAAAAACTTTAGTAATATGTTTCATTGCTTCATCAGGAGTATCAAATTCTGCAATATGGAATCTAAGATCTGGAGAAATAGACATCCCTATCAACCCATGTGCTTGATCATGCCTATTTTACCATTTATCTACCTTATCTTCATCTTTCGGTTTGGTTTCTTGGTCTGTGGCTATTCTGTAAAGGCCTTTACTTCTAAGTATATCCACAATGTAGGACCACCATTAGAAGTAGTTGGTGCTGTCAAGAATAACTTGGCATGGACTTTCCATTTTAACAGAAACTAAAGCTATATATGCTGAAACTAAGTGTTCCAATGGAAAGATCTCAAAAAATTAGGCTGGTTAAAAAAAACGGCTCTGAAAATAGCTTTCGGATGAAGAAGTTATGGCTTTTTGAAGAAAAGTTGATGAAGATGTTAACGAAGTGCGGGAATGTGCAGAAATGAACGATAATGTTAAAAAAAAATCCACCCCCTTTGCAAACATAATATAATTAGCTCAACAAAAAGAAGACTTGAACTCAAGACCTCTACTCTCATAAATTAGCTTTGGACCAAGTGAGCTAAACTAAAAGTTTAGTAATTTTTGGAAAGAGGAAGGGGTTTTTTTTTTTTAGTCATCGAAGCTTTGGGTTGCGTGCTTGCTTGAGAAAGATCTTTTTCCCTACAAAACAAAAAACACAAAACCCAACACAGACATACAAAAAAAAAAACCTTACGGATTGAAGTTAGCTTTACCCGGAAACTAAATATTTTCCTCAATGTTTCTGATTTTCCGAGATCACACTAAGGCGCAGCGGAAAAGAGCATACGCATGAGAAAAATCCTTCCTCTCTGTTTATGATTTTCCCAAATCGCACAGAGTCGCAGGGCGAAGAGCATATGCAGAAATGAAACCAAATCGCACAGAGTCGCAGGGCGAAGAGCATATGCAGAAATGAAATTTATAGATCCGATAGTAAAAAAGAAGCTAAATAAACCGAAATAATAAACATAGAGAAAATAACTAGAAATTGCAAATAAACACTGTATACCTCCAGAGCTTAAAAATTATGTAGCTAGGGCTACCATAAACCTTTTCGCATGAAACAAAAGGCGTTCCTCACTGGAACAGATGCTCCTAACACAATAGAGTAGTCCTCTCCACCCGAAAGTAGTCAAAAACAATAGATCTAGGAAATGACAGTCAGATGTAGTTCTACCGGCTTCAGATTGGGATCACCAACGGACATAGCCCTCAAATAGCTTCGATACCATGTAGGAATTTACAGGGTAAGTTCCTCAAACAGAAAACCAAAGGACACCGCTCACAAACAGATCACAGATCAATACACCAGTATTTTTGACGTGGTTAAAACCCTGAAAGAGGGAAACAGTCCATGGCTTGAGCCAACGCGGCCACTTCAGGCAATTTATTAATAGAAGAATGAAATTTTACATAAGGTTCTCTCATGAATAGTTAACCTACAAATGACCCTCCATGCTCTTTAAATAGAGACCATGGACCAATCAGGTGTTAATCCACGGATCAAGTGTCGGTAATACCGAGGAGAGAATGAACCGTCGGATCACTACATATCGTGACCATCGGATTGCAAGTTACAAAAGTACATAGTAAAGAAACACACTTTACCTAACTCTACACTATACCAAGTTATACTTAACTATATCCTATGTGTCGGAATATCCTAACAATAATGACAATGGCTCTCAAGCTACTTCCAATAGAATCTATGAAGTGTGAATAGATGATTTGATGTCAAACACTCATAGAATAATTCGATCAAAGGCCAATGATGAGAACCTATTTTCGAAGGTTAAAAACATGCCATTAAAGAATAGGACATGCCTCACGGTACTGAAGGTTTCTAGATCAACTTCCTAGATAATGAGTTGAAGTCGATAGGAAGTGATTTGTCGCAAGATAGCCTACGACACGAAACTCATGTCAAGTTTTGAAGGATAATAGTTTGGAGTAATCCATGACTAACTTAAGGATGGTTGATGCAATAGAAGTCTAATACTTACAATGTAACTTGACTGAGTTCGAACTTCTCTTGAACATATTAAAGACATGACATGATGACTTGGTAGCATTTCACTCAAAAATAAAACCCAAAGCAACTGAATACTTTCAATGAGGTATAGTCAACTAAGTAGCAAATGGATTTCCCAACCTGAACACGAATGTGATGGAGTGTCATGTTCAAGAGCGGCATACTTCTTTTTACAAATACAAAACAAAGATTATTTCTCACTTTTCCCCCACATTACTGGAAAGTGCCTCTTTATTTTTTACAGGCTTGATGAGGATAACGTTTGCATGTCCTGTAAGCTCATCCTTCGGACAAGTCCTTCGAAGTCTTTTTAAGGAACCCTAAGAAGGAGTGGTTTGGTCTCCTCATGCTTAATGAGTCCTATACTGTTTATTTTTTACGAGTCCATTAAAGGAGCAAGTCAATGTTATTTTCATGTTTAAAGAGTTTGAAAAGACAAGAAAAGGAAACTAATTCAATTCTTTTACCACAAACTTTTAATGATTCCAGTGAATGTAAAGCCTGTTGTTTTTCAATTTTAGGGGGTCAGAAGAAAAACATAAGTACACTCCATAGTGTTCTCTTTCGTAAATTTAGTCCCTCAAGCCTGAAAAAGGATAAGATAATGCAGGAGAGAACTCTCTTGACCATGATTAGTTAACATATACCTTTTTCATAAATAGTCTGGTTCAGTCCATAAAAGGGGTAAACTTATATTGAAGAGACGTTTGTTCATTTACTTTTATGAGTTTGAACAATCAAGTACTCAATTATCTTTTCGTATTTTAGGAGTATAAAAAGGGAATAAAGAGAAATCCATGGTTTCGCTTTTTCATAAGTTTTAATGAGTTCGAAGAAGTGATAAAAATGTACTCAATACCAAAAATGATTTGTTTCCGCAATTAACCTGTAACCTGCACACTTAAACTTGGAAGAATTATCTTTACTCAAAAAATAAAATGAAAAAAATTATAAAATTAGATTTTAAAAGTCAATAGGTAAAAACCATTATTTAAGTAGCAGTAAAAACTTATAAAAATCCCAACTAGTAAAACTTTTCATGGTTTATTTTTTTATCCTTTCAAGAGTGATAGAAGTCATTTTTAATCAGAAACTTCTGAAGTTGATTCTCAACAAACCATTGGATGTAATCAGGAGTTGTCTCCTCTAGGTAAATGGTCTATCTGAGCTCTTAATTTTCATGCTATTTATTTAGTTTTTCAACATAGATTTAGGTTTTTTGGTGGAGGGTTTTCAAATTGATTTTTGCCCTTGATGTGTGCAGGTCACCCTTTGTTGGCATTATGAGACAAGTGTTGTCCTTGATGGAAACTCATACAGGTGACAAATCATAGTGCAACAGGCGAGTAGCAAAGATTGATGATCAGCCTCTCAGAATGGAAGAAAATAAGATACCCGCAGGTGATCCTAAGATAAGCTGCAGACCCGCAGGTACTCCAACCAACAAGTGCGGACATACCCGCAGGTTCTCCGTTCAGAAGGTGCGGACCCTAGTTTCACTCTCTCCAATGCATAAAAGCGCGTGCACATGGGAATCTTCATGAATGGTTCATGGTATTAGTTCGACAGTTTTTGATCCTATGGTTTTGGTCCGTGGTATTGCATTTAAAGTATTGATCCCAAGTATTGGGTTCATGGTATTGTGTTATTATGGTTTTGGACCATGGTATTGTGAAAGGCTTGCCTATAAAAAGGAAAGGAGATCATTTGGAAGTATGTACTTATGTGTTTAATACCTTAAGTTGATTTAGGTCTGAAATTCTTGTGATCGGTTGGTGAGTGATTGCTAGATCTAAATCAAGGAGATTTCTGTAAACTGTTGATAGGTCGTGATCTCTCGGGCGCATGAATAGATCTGTGGATCTGACTGATTGCGACACATTGGAGGACTATTAATTTGGCCCTAATCAGAAGTTCGCAGGCGATCCAAGGCGTAAGTGCGAGGGTACGCAGCGCAGGAGAAAGTGCAGTGCGGGGGTATGCAGCGCAGAAGAAGGCGCAGTGTGGGGTACGCAGCGAAGAAGAAGGTGCAGTGCATGGGGTACACAGAGAAGCCGAAGGCGCAGTGCGAGGTACGCAGCATAGAAGAAGACACAGTGCAGAGGTATGCTGTCATATAGAAAGTACAGGTGCGGGTTTGGAAAGAAGTATGCAGAGCACAAGAAAGATCAGGTGCAGATCTGCACAGTCTAGACACAGAAGAGCTGCGGGTATCCGCATGTTTATATTGGTCAAGTTGCGTACTTTTCCTTGAAGTATTTGTTGGCTTCCTTTTATCTATTTGCTGCAGAGTTCTGGGTTTAGTTTACTGGTATTTCCTTTCTGTTTACAACATTCTGAGAAATTGGGTGATTCATTGGTTGATTGTATAAGGAGTTTGGTTGTTTCATATGTACTTGTTGATTATTTGATTTCCATGGATCCAGTTTGAAAATTCATGAAATGTGGTCCTTAAAGAAGTAAAAAGAGCAAAGGGGGTTGTAGCTCCCTTCCAGGGGAGACTGGAAAATGAGAGAGGGTTGTATCTCTTTGCAGGTTGCAGCCTGCGTACTGGTAAAGGACTGCACTAGTACAAAATCATTGTAAAAGAAGTTTCTAATTGAAAGAAGATAGAGACATATTGGCAACAGGTGGTTTTCACCCACATTGGGTTTCCACCTTATATCTGGTGTTCCTTGGTGTGATTATCTGTCTTTCTTGTTCTTGCTCATTATTATTTGGTACTGGACATACAAACTAATGATCAATATCTGAAGAATAAATTAAAGTATAAATCTAAAAAAGTATACTGAAAAGAATTGATAATACTGATTCCCCCCCCCCCCCCCCTCAGTATTATTTCCAACACCCTTATGGGGTATGCACACATCAACTTGTATTTTAATGCTATTTGCATAGTTTCAAGGAAAGAAACCACGCATATGCGCACTGTTTGTTGAAGTCAGCGACAAATGGTGTCAAGGGCAATAAAATTAATAAAGAAAACACCCAATTTTTTTGCTAAATCCCTCCATAATTCATTCTAATGATTCTCTATGTTTAATTGGAGGCTTTTGAACTGCAAACATGGAATGGAGAGAACGTGAGCATGAAGAACAAGATATAGTTGCTCTAAATGATCCAATAACCATACAGGTGTTGACAAACTATGGTTTGTACAATTTTTTTACCATTTGGGGCATGAAGGCCATGGTAAATTTTAGGGGTGAATTTTAGCCGAAGGGTGAAATTTAAGGGGTTTTTCATTTTAGAGGGGCAAAACTTTTATAAAACACCCATTTCATATACTTAGCCCAACTTTTATTTAAAAAATAATTATTTTTTTCATTTTAGCCCAAAAAAGGGGCAAATAAACTATTAAAAGACTCATTTTACCCAATTTGACTGGTTTGGGAGGTTACATTCCATTACAATTGCCCAATTTTATGCTTTGCAATGTTAAATTCATTTGTAATTGCCCATTTTCTGGTTTGGGAGGTTGTATTTTGTCCCAATCACCCTGATTTCTTCTGTGAATGGCTCCCTGTTTTCAAATCTTGTTTTCATCAATGACAAGGGTGTAAATAAATAAAAATATAAATGAAGTGGAGGTATGGTAAATAAATAAAAACTCTTTTTATACTTACTCCAAAGGTATGGTAAATAAATAAAAATATAAATAAACTAGAGGTATGGTAAATAAATAAAACCTTTTTTTATACGTAGTCTATAAGCCTCTTTCTATTTAAGAAGGCTCAAAAAAGAGGTTTTATTTAAGTGAATCATATGGGCCAAATAGCATATTTATAAAATATGTATGGTAAATTAATAGAAATATAAATAAACGAGAGGAATGGTAAATAAATAATTTTTATTTTTTTAATATTTACTCCATAAGTCACCTTATATTTACGAACACTAAAAAATGCATTATATTTAGGTGAAGCCTATGGGCCGAATACTATGGGCTAGGCCAAATTATTATTAATACCATGCAAAAAAAAACATTACTAACCCTAATATTAGTATTAATAAAAATAAAGATGGAACATGGTATTTACCCATGGTATTCACGTGGAATGTAGCTTATTTACAGAGGGGGAATTAAACCAACATAGATCCATCTTTACTTTGGATATCCTAAGTGTCGAGAGGGATCAAATATCGTGATATGCAAACTAGCATAGAGTGAAAAAATCTTTGATCCCTCTCGGGGCTTGGTGGATCAAGAGTAAAAATGGATCTTGTAATTTAGTGTCAATTAAACATTTTAACCCGATTAAAATAAAAAAATAAAAAATAAAAATCAATTATTAATTTTATTAATTTTTATAAATTACTAATAGTAGCTTTTAAGCTCTAGATTTATGATAACCCATGGTACTGATGTTGGATTAGTTGTTTGAAAAATATGCTAGTTTGTACAACCTTTCATCTTCTTTGTTATTCTTAGTTTGTCATAATGATCTGTAGGGGTTGGGCCAATGCACCATATTGTCCTAAAAGGCAGATATTTTGCACTAAAAAGGAAATTAATCCATATGATACAACGCTGTTAAAAAATGTAAGATGTATGAAGGTAGTTAATTATGCTAATAAGAAATTTAGATTGGGAGAGATGTAATTAAATTTTATTATTCAATTGAAGGTTTCCAATTAAAATAATAATAAATTTATATTTATATATTTATATATTGATTAGAAGGGTTTTGACAATGGTCACTTCTTTCCGTTAGATCCCCTCCAGGCGTTTGGGATACCTAATACTTTCTTATATTATATAGTTGGGGCTTGTTACTTGTTGGAATCTTGGGGTAAACAAACTTGATGTGTTTTCTTTATCTTGCAGTTGGAGTCTATGGAATAAGAAAGAAATTTGATTTTCATTTTCTAATCCTGATAGGTAGATGTTATAAGATGAAGATTCCATCTTAGCAAGTCTGTCACAAGGAAATTTCGTATATTTTGTTGTTGCTCAGTACAATATCAAGCAATTTTATTTTTTTTAAACTCAACATTGGTTGCATTTAGGAGCAAAGAGTTGTCTCCATGTCCTCTTCATGTAAAAAGTTGTATGGTCCAACGATCCTGCCATATGACTGTTGATAGCTAGCTTATGATACAACTATATCTTTGATGATGTAGCAGTAGTAGTATCTTGGTGGTGGGGAAGATTTGAAAAGTTAAATCATCAATGAAATCCATGATTTTTATGTGGTTGGCACTAATGAATATGTTTTGATGTGAGAGGTTCTACAAAAGAGGGCAAGGTAGGGTCTTGGAATTTGTACTCTATGCAAATGTGAAGGGGAATCAATAGACCATGTGTTGGTGTTCATTTGTATTTTTTCTCAGGAGGTATGGGGTGTTATTCTCCCTTTATGTGAGGATAGGGTACTTGGCTGGAGGCTTCCTTCTTGTAATGTTTGATGATAGAGCACTCAAATAACATAGATCATTGCCCCTGATTGCCTCTAGAGCCATTTGAATAGGAAAGAAGGAAAGAAGGAATGCAAATTAACTATCACATCTCATAGAGAGTTTAATTGTTGGAGAATGTCTACAGTAAATGATGTTCCAATATGTATAACCTCAAGTCCATATAGATCCTAATGCTTCTTCCCCTTGTGCATTTGACTAGGCATGAATAGGTAATGCTTATAATTCAATTCTTTCCATGACCCACCCTTAAGTTTGCAATCTATAATGCAAAGTAGTAACTTATTCAACTATGTTCAAAATGACCATTAATCAAATCAATCTACCAATGCCATTAAACATTTTAGAAGAACCATCATTGCTAGGAGAAACTAAGAGCCCCTAGATCATAATCAAATCAATCCTAGAAACATATATCATCATTCTGCGTATGAAATCCATGTCAATGACCATTCACCACTCAAATTTCCAATGGAATGTTATACATTTAATATATAATTCATGTAAGCACCATTGTGGCAACTCAGTTTACAATACTGCTATCTAGATGACTCTCAGAATTTCATAAAACGTAAGTTTATTCTTGGAACTCATCAATAAAGATTTCAAATGGAGCATTATAAATCTAAACCATCACTAATGGAATCACCATTTCTTCAACTCAGTTTACAATACTCCTCTATAGGTCACTGCAACCATTTCTCTCACAATAAATCTTTAGTTAGGGATCAACACTATTTCATAAACTCTCTCATTTTAAAGTTTTGTTTCTTGTCACCTATGTTTACCTTAAACTTTTTCATTTCCTTATTGTTATGCACTGCATCAATCTCTATTATTCTACAATTTTTGTTTGTTTAATGTTTTTTTGTCATGCACGAGGAAATATTGTTGCTCTTGTGAGGGTAAGAATGCAAGTGACATGGGTTGATCATCTACAAAACTCTTCCTCAAATTTGGAGTTAAATCCGGTAGGTTTTGAAGAGCATAATGATATAAAAGCTGAAGAGCATATGATGTAGACGTTGAAGGTGGTGCTTTTGCATGAATTATAGTGCAAGGTGCAAGTTTAACCAAGAATATTAGTGTTAACAGAGGTCGAACTAAAGAGGATATGCTTAAGGAAATTGATGATGTTGACTTCAATGGATGCTTAATAAGAGTTTCAGTGAGAAAATATGGAACTCATTAGCATCAATACATTATTGGGTAAATACCTCATGCAAGGAAGAAGAAGAAAGAATATATTACAATGTTAATTGAACAAAAGGAGTAAATTGTTGATTGGTGTAAGGAGTTACTTGAAATTGGCCATGACTTAGATTTGATACAACTTAAGGCTAACGTTGCTCCACTTTGAGTCCATTCAAATATGTATTTTGGGGAAATCAAGGTATGGAGGAGTTAAGAAAATATATCAAGAGCTAGCATTATGAACAATTGAAATCCTAAATAGAGACAAAGCTATGGATTTACACACAACAATTCTGACCAAGTTCTATTACAATCTATCCAAGGCATACAAAGGTCATTCATACAGTTTACAAAATATATATGTAATTGTGACGAGTTTCCTTTCCAAGTTGGAAGGAATTATGGCATGTGGATAAATGCTAAGAGAATGAGTGAAAATGTGCCAAAGTGTTTCCTAGCAACAATGCGGATAACTATATTTTGTTGTGTAATTACAATTGGTTTATCAATGTCTAGGATATATTTGTTTTAGGGAAATAAAATATGAGGAACCATGTCAAGAATTGTGAGCAAGGAATATCTGTCGTTGCATATCCTAATGCATGAATTACTAAAATAATTGTTTATGATTTGGCTATACCATTTTTTCGCTTTTTACCTGGAGTCATCTATCTTACAAAAATATACTTGTTAATTTTTTATGGCCATCACAACAACATAGTTTTACAAACCACATAGGCAAACAAGATAGGCATACATAGTGTTGGCACTGCTTAGAAATTATTCGTAAGTTGCAACCCCTAGAAGTGTGTTTCAGACTTTTAAGAATTATTTAAGGTTTGAGAGAATAAATTGGATGACAAAGAACCCAAGGAGAGAGGTAAAAAGGTTTGAAACAGTTGAAATTTCTAGCATATCTATTGAAAGGACCTTGACACCCTCTAATATTAATGTGGAATGTAGGTGCAATGGAATTTGGCTAGTCAATTATGATGCTCTTAGCAATGATGAGGCTTGTAGCCAAGTTTTTGAAATACCTAGTGATAAAGATGCAAAAGTTTTTATAAACATGTTGAGTCTACCTGAAGGATGTTATCATCTATTAGTTGATGATGATGAACATGAAAATGTTAGTTAAGAGTATGATGGAGCAATTCAAGAAAAAATAGTATTTGTTGATTACAAAAACCACATAAATTTTTTACAAATGCTAATCAAAATGAAATTGTTGAAATGAATATGATTGGAAGTGGTCAAGTGATGGGAAGCATTAATGACCAATTTTCATTGCCAAGCCAAGTGACCCTATATGAGTGGTTAGCGGAAGCCATGATGAATATGAATTGAAATTTCTTTACAAAGCCTAATGAAGAAATCATTAACATGCCTTCATTTGTGCTGGGCCATAAGGTGTTTAGGTGGTGTGGACCAAAGTTACATAAATATTTTATTGTTGGTCTATTAAAATCCATCATTCAAGGTAGGAACCATTTGTTGCTTGGGTAAGACACAACTATTTGGGTAAGAGAAAGGAATTTCGGTAAGTAAGGGGGCCCTGTTCCATTTTCCTACTTGCATAACGCCTACTTGAAGGGGAGGACTTTAACACAATGACTCTAAATAGAAGATTGCATCGTAAGACCACATGTAAGGTTCATGGGTATGGGATTCCATCGATTCAACACTTCATGACATGGTAGAATGACTTTCATGACTTATATATTTCTTGAAGAATAGAGTGTAACAACCAAATTTCATATGGAAGGATGAACTACCTGAAGTTTGATGGCTTAAAAACTACCTAGAGAGTGAATGAAAGTGTTTATAAATTGCCCTTGCAAATATAACAACTTCTCCTTACAATGAGGCTGCAAATTTGTAGAAGCAAGAAAGTCTTTCGTCAGAGTTAGGCTGGCATTTAAGAAAATGGTTTGATATGGAATTAACAAGGTAGTGATTGAAACACTCAAGGAAACAAAAGTTGGGAGAAAATTAAAAAAAAAAAATTGCAAACATTAATCTCTCATAGCTTGACAAAAGTGGTAGAGAAAAGATTAATCTCTCCTACCTTGATAGAACTGGTGGTCAAGATAAACACATACAAGAACTTTGTTGTGGAATATTATCAAAACTAATAGAAGGATATGAAAGAGTGTACAGTAAGAACCTTGATAAACACAACCACTGAAACTTGCAACATTGTTTGTAGGAAACGAAAATTATGTTTCTTTTTTACAAACATATATGTTAGTATATTATAGTTTCATTAATATATTTTCCTATTATCATATATGGTTTCATACTTTAACAAAACATTCGCCAATACTTCACAATGTTTTATTATTCAGTGAAAGATTTTCCAAGATCATACAAGATTTTATAATTCAGTGAAAGATTCGCCATAACTTCACAAGATAATATAATTTGGTGAGAGATTGACCAAAAAAATTCTATATACATATTATATTATTGATAAAATCGCCTCCCATTTTTCTTATTTATCATGGGGATTCACATAATTTATTATACATATAAATTTAGGGTGGTTCTTAAAATTTTCCCTGCAAGTAACCTTGGTGGATGTTGGTGCTCAACTTTTAATTGTCGGCATTCCAAACATTTGGCTAAGTATTCTGCCACCTCCTTCTTCATACCCGGCTAGAAAAATTCCTTTTGTAGGGCAGAAACCATTTTCTGGTGTCAGGGATGGCCTGCATAAGGAATCTTATGGTATTCATCTAAAATTAATTTTTTAAGATGTTGTTGATTAGGCACATATACCCTCTTCCTATAAATCAACAAATTTCTTGTATTTACTTCATAACCCAATTCTTGTTCATGGTTGTTTGGAATTTTCGCTTGCTGCCATAAATGTTTATCTGTTGAATCCTACATGGCTGATTCTTGAATCTGCCCAAAAAAGGTAGTTCGTGATTCACTAAAAGAAATTTCATATAAATAGTTTACCTTTTGAATTAAAGCATTTGCCACCTGATTTTCCTTTCCCTTTAAATGTTTGATTCCGAAATAAAATTCACTTAGGAAATCTACCCAATGAGATTTCTTGGCATTTAAAGTTGGATGTTTAAAGCAATTAATTAGACTATGGTGGTCAATCATCAATAGAAATTGTTTACCTAATAGGTAATGTTGCCACATCTTTAAGGCGCATATGACCTTTGTTAGCTCCAAATAAAATGATGAGTAATTTTGTTCATATTCTTTAAGTTTTTTAGATTCATAGGCCACCACCCTTCCTTCCTACATTAGTACTCCACCCACACCTTCCTTACTAGCATCTGTGCAAACCACATATTCCTTGCTGGGATCAACAATGCTCAAAATAGGTTTTGTGGTAAGAAGATGTTTGAGCTGATCAAAGCTCCTTTGATAGTCGGGGATCCACCTGAAAGCTTTTTCTTTCTTTTGTAGAGAGGTAATAGGATATGCCACTCTAGAGAAACCCTCCACAAATCTTCGATAGTATCTAGCTAGGCCCATAAATGATCTTATCTCGACTACGTCCTTTGGTATCAACCACTCCATAACGGTTCTTATCTTTTTCAGATCTACCGTAATTCTGTCTTTGGTGATGACATGTCCCAAGTATTGAATTTCCTCTTTAAAGAAATCACATTTACTGTACTTAGAGTACAATTGGTGATCTATCAGGACTTGCAGAACAATACGGAGATGCTCCTTATGATCCTCCATGTTCCGAGAGTAGATCAGTATGTCATCAATGAAGATTAATACAAATTTATATAAGAGCTAATGGAATATGTTTTTCATGAGACACATGAGAGTAGCTAGGTTATTAGTTAGCCCAATAGGTAAAACCACAAACTCATAATGTCCATAACGTGTCCTCAATGCAGTTTTTGCAATATCTTCCTCCTTTATCCTGCTCTGATGGTACTCAAAATGGAGGTCGATCTTTGAGAATATGGTTGCACCTTTCACTTTGTCAAATACCTTGTCTATATGGGGAAGGGGGTATTTGTTTTTAATGGTCAACTTGTTTAGCTAGTGGTAATCCATGCACATCTGCAGGGTTCTGTCTTTCTTTCTAACAAATAATACCAAAGCCCCACAAGGAGACACACTAGGGCAGATATATTTCTTATCAAGCAACTCCTGGAGTTGCATTTTTAATTATGTTAGTTCTGGTATGCTCATTCGGTAAGGTGCTCAAGAAATAAGAGAAACTCCCAGAATTAGCTCAATGGTAAAGTCTATCTCTCTTTTTGGGGGTAGGCCTGGTATTTATTCCAGAAATACATTTGGAAAGTTTCATATTACAGGTATATTTTCTAGTACTACATATTTATCTTTAGAGTCAACATACCCCACTTCGATGGAATAAACTTGAAAACCTTTTTTGATGCATTTGGCTATTTGGGAGGCTATTATAGGCCTTAATTGCAGAGGTTTCTTCACACATTGAATTTCATGTCTCTCTCCTACCTCATCTCGGAAGCTAACAATTTTTGTCTTACAATTTATGAGGGACCAATGTTTTTTCAATTATTCCCTGCCTATAAGAATGTCGTATGACCCCAGGGGTAACACATTGAAATAAGCTATTATAGGTTTACTAGCTAATTTTAAAGGGTAGTTGCTTACTTTAGAAAAAACTCTCCTTTTTGCTCTTATGGCTAGCTTTAATAACCATGGATTTTTAAATTTGATAGCTTGCGATTTACATTGTTCCACTATCTTGGGACTAATGTAACTTAAAGTGGCTCTGAGGTCTATTAAAATAGAAGAGGTCTAGTCAAAAATAGTACCTTCAAATTCAACCATGGTTTGGTGAAACTCTGCCTCATGATCCTCAAGTGCTATGTTAATCTTAGGGTTGCTCCTTGCCACTTCTCCCACTATAGATGCTTGTTGAATTTGTGAGATCTAATCTGCTCCATCGTGGTGGGGGTAGTTTTTGTCATAATGCGGGCCTCCACATCCCCAACACTATACATGTGGTCTATTAATAAATTATGCTTCATTTCTGCAAGACTGTTCATTCATCCTGGTTTCATTAGGTACTTTAAATCTGGGTTTATTCACATTTTGGTTAGTTTGACCTTTATATAAGCCTTTGTTGTTGGTGCCCTTATTCCCCTTGTGGCTAGGAATATTTTTTTTTCCTTTTGTATCAACCTGCTTTCTGTTCATATCACCCTTCAGTTTATTTTTCTGATAGCAGATCCGTGCTTTCTGAATGACTTCATCCATGGTTTTTGGATTGTCGAATTCCAACCATTCCTTCATGAACAATGGGAGATTGCTGATAAACCGTTGTACCTTGGCCTTTTCCTCACGAATATAAGCAACGTACCACAATAATGATGTAAATTTTGTTATAAACTCATCCATGGTCATTTGACCTATGTGGAGAACATGAAATTCTTTTTCTTTCACATCATAAAACCTTTCAGTTAGATATTTTTCCTTAGAAAATTTATGGAAATTCTCCCAAGATACGTTTTGCTCATTGACCCCACGTACTGTTTTTATTTCTTCCCACCATAATGTGGCTTTCCCTTGAAGTTTGAAAATAGCCAAAGAGGCCTTCAAATTGTAATCATACTCATATAGCTAGAAATACTTATTCATATTAATTAACCATGCTTCCATTGCCTCATCTTGTTCACCATCGAAGAGAGGAGGCTTGATTTTCCGAAACTCCCCTTGGAGTTCAATTTTATGTTTTTTCTGAGTCTTGTGTTTGGACACATTACCTAATTCTTCTTCTTGGTTTTCTTCACCTCCTTCCATTTCCAGATTTTCAATTCGGAACTCTTGTTCCCTAGTTGTATGGCTATGCTCTGGGCTGGGAACTAGTGGTCGATGACTCTACCTATCCGATAGAATTTTTAAAATATTTTATTGTTCTTGCATTAATCTTTCATTGTTTGCCTAGAGTCAGGCCATTTCACCTTTCAATTCTTGTGCAATCGTCCAGATGTCTATATTGGGATTATGCGGCTCATCCCCTAGTTACACCGAGACCTTAGGATTGCCTTCCTAAAATGGGTTTGGTCCTATTCTAATAGCACTGTGTGGTGGATTCCCAGTTCACCTCATACCGACTTTTGTTGCCTCCTACATGCACAACATCTAGTTTTGTTATTCCTTATTCCAAATGTCTCGGTTTTGGAAACCTAAGCACTATGATACCATATGTAACACACCCATATTAAAATCATAATAGAAAAGAAAATAATTTACTCTCAATTTACTATAGGAAAAGAACTTTAACATTTCTTGAGTTTACAAGGATTGAGAATATCATTATAAATATTAAATATAAATCATTATTATGTTTTGAATTGCAATGTTAGTTTAAACCTTAGAATTTACTGTACATAGCTTTTCCTAAATCCAATGTTGTTATATTTTCACTCGCATTCATTAATTTATGATTTACAATCGTTTCATATTTATTGAATTTTGTACTGGTGGGATTTTGGCATTTAATACAAATCTAGTTCAATCCTTGTGAAACTGCCAACTATTTTGGAAAGTTAATAGTCCTCACTGTCTGTGGCCTAGGTGGCTTATCGTCGTTCATCTAGTTGTCCACTTGCTACCCTCTTCTTGGGATCTCTCTCCCTCATTGACGAACCAAGTTAATTCGCTTGATCATATAGCACTCAGGGGTTTTGACCTTCTGTTCATGGTGGTTTTGTTTCTATTCGGCAATGTGTTACTCTAGAACTCTGTTGGACTTCGGATCTACTCTGGTATGGTGACTTGGGTCTTGGTTCGTCCATTTGCTTTTCCTGATGCGGGGGTTTGTTTATCTGCCATCTCTGTTGCCCAGCTTCTAGGTTGTGCTTAGGCCTGTCTATCGACCTCTTTAGAATATTCAAAGTCCTGGATTTCAACCATTTTGTTTGAGTTTTCTTGCTACTTCTCAATGGTAAGTTTTTTAGCTGTTTTCTCACCTTTCTCAATGGTAAGTTTTTTAGCTGTTTTCTCACCTTTCATTCCATTGTTACCGTTATGGAGTAATTTTGTCTAAAACTGGTTATCTGTCTTCCTTGTGGAAGTTCTTTCAGGTGCTACAATGTTTAGATGATGTTGAGTATGAGACCCTCTTTCCGGCTTTGTCTTCCAAGAGGAAGAACCCATCAGGCATTGGGTATTTATATCCTATTTCCGATTATTGGCACGATTCTGCGGCTACAGGGTGAGACTTTTCTTAGGGTTCTACTGTTATAATCTTGAGTGTTTTGCTCAGCTTAGACAACCTTAATCCTACGATTTATTTGTTTCTTAACTATATAATTTTTAACAGTTTCGGCCATATATTGTATCTCTAGCTTTATTATTCATAATGCCTTATTTCTTTGAAACTATAACAAATATATAGTTCGAGTTTTATAGTTTCAGCCATATATTGTATCTTTGGTTTTGTTATTTAGAAAAGCCATATTAGTTGGTTAAGAATGTATAATTCAAGCCTTGTGGTTTCAATTTCTTCTTCTCTATTGAGACTCTATTCATGATAGCTTTGCTAATATACTTCTACAACATGAATTCCTTGTAATTGCTTATCAATTGAACTTATCCATTACTAACTTTCCTTTTCTGGATTTGTATTCAATGTTTCACTTTACTGTAATTCTCATTTGAATAAAGAAGGTATTTTTCTTGTTTTTCTCATGTAGATTAGAAAACTTTGATTAACAATTCTATCCTTCAAGTAGAAGACCCTTTACTTATATATTACTAGAATCAAATAGACTAAGTATTTAAATCAACAAATAGCTCTAAATAATTGAATAACTCAGATTAAGGTCTAACTACATAATTTCAAGATTTATCAAAGGAATATCACTTATGTGATGGTGTAACTTCCAAAAAGAGTTTAACTTATATGTTTGCTACTTTCAATTTTGGTCTATATATAGACCTGCACTTTCTTTGCACTTTCTTTTCCTCCCTACCTCGAGATTCACTATGCTAGTGAATCTCCCCCCGTGCTATCCGTGAATCAGGGAATTCTTTCTCTCCTTCCAGAGTAGGTGTTTATATAGCTATCTAGTCTTAACCAAACATAACTACCACAAACTTTCTAACCTCTCAGCACAGTTTTTCCTCTTACTGATCTAGATACCCAATCCTCTTGATCTTTTTTTCCTTTTTAAAATATTTTGCAAGATTTAATTTTGATTTTCTTGGAATAGGTAACTGCCTCTTTTAACTAATTAATCGAAAGAAAACAACATCTACTAATAACTGCAAAATTCCTTTCCATAACTTAATTTAAGAGTAGTTTATAATTTAAAGAAAAAGTAATAGTTTGTTTGGCTATAGTAAAAACAAATATTTACAATAACAAGGTACGTTACAATTTCTTTAGCATTTGTTTTCCTATAGAATACATAACATAAATTATCATCCATATTATTTAGATTGTCTATTGTTGTATGTCGAGAATTTATAATTTTTTTTAACCTTTCTATTAAGTATAAAAGTTTTAGTCAACTGCTTCCTTGGTAAGATTGGCACAGGAATAAATCTGGAGTAGAATAGTAGTTCTTTTACTCCTATTCTTGAGCAATGTTAAAACCTTAATCTAGTTTTCTTCAATTTATGGAACGGAATGAGTTCCTCTTTCTAAATTCACTAGTTGTTCTCCCATTTCAATGTTTCCCTTTCTTTTCCTACCATCCTATAAATGTATTTAGTGTTCCTTTCCCGAATTTTGGGTTTCATTTTAATTAGGATTTTTAACTCCTAGTTAAAAGTGAAAATCAATCCACTTCCATAACTTAGGATCCCGTAAATGTATTTAGCGTTCCTTACCCTGATTTTGGGTTTCAATTTAATTAATGTTTTTAACTCTTATTTAAAAGTGGAAATGACTCCTCTTCCATAACTTGAGGAGATTATAGATCTAGCTCTTCAAACAGCCAGTCATTTTACTTCTTTTACTTGGGAGCTTTCCCAACTAAATATTGACACATTCTTTCCGATAGAATAGTCTTGCTTACATCTCCAAGTAATCTTTATTTACATAGTATAATTTCTTTTACAATATAAATATTGTAAACAATCTTTTACTTTCTACAATGCATACATTTCCAAGTAATCCTTATTTACACAGAAATAATTTCTTTTACCATGTAAAGATTGTACACAATCTTTTACTTTTTGGAATACAAATTTACCCACAATGCATTTCTAGTATATAGTAGTTTCACTTGCTCAAGATGGTCTTTTTTGATAGCAATACTTTTTTTTTGAAGTTCTTAGTGTATTTTTAAGACAATATTCTTGTTTGTCAAGAAATGGTTTCAATAGCACAACAACTTTACATAATTTCATTTCCTCGGAGAAAAATCACAGGTCTTTTACTATTTCCTTAACTGCATTTAAATCATTGTACTATTAAAAGTTAAATATCTAATTTAAATGCAAATATTTAACAAGCATAACTATAGGAAGAACTTCTCATAATATATTTCCGATAACTATAGGAAGAAATTCTCATAACATATTTCATACCACAGTGATGAAGTTTAGTCCTTCACAGTTGAAACCTCTCCACCCTTCCAATGAGAATTTGGGGATTATGTCCAATATCCTGCCCCCAAGCTCCTCAATTCCTTCAGAATAGTGTAGCAGTTAATTTGTCTCCGCCTCAGGACCCGTCCCCCATGCTCCTCAATTCCTTCAGAACAATTTCTCAAGGAAACACTTAATTTGTCTTATCATTTCATACCACAGTCACATAATTATTACAGGGTGTTGTTACTTATCTATTGCTGGAAGTTTGGTCCTTCATAGATGAAACCTCTTCACCATTCCAATGAGAATTTCGTGATTACGTCCAATATTCTCATTCCTTCAGAATAATTTCTCAAGGCAGCAGTTAATTTATCTTATCATTTCATACCACAATCACATAATTATTACAGGCTGTTATTACTTATCTATTGTTGGAAATTGAGTCCTTCACAGATGAAACCTCTTCACCGTTCCAATGAGAATTTGGCAATTACATCCAATATTCTCCCCCCGAGCTCCTCAATTCCTTCAAAATAGTGTAGAAGCTCTTCAATTCCTTCATAACAATTTCTCAGCATTTAATTCGTCTCGACCCCAAGTCTGTGAACACTTCCTTCCACTAGGTAAGCTAATCTCAAGAGGTTTTCCCACTAAATTGTTGTTGATCTCAAGGAATGCTTTCCTATTTTTCGCAACCCCCCTCTCCTCCCTTTTCTTGGAGGAAAAGGGAATTCTCATTTCTCTCTCCTCCCTTTTTTCATGGAGGAAGGGGGAATGAGGGACTAACTCCTCTACTATCTGGTCAAATGAGAGTTACTAAGGTTCATCCAGTCAAATGAGACTTATTCCTCAGATCTTCCATAAAAAAGATGTAAATTTTTCATAAACAACTTAATTATTAATTATTATTAACAATAACACAATAAATAATTGTCACCAATTTACTTATATGTAATAGTAAAAATGTTCAAAAAGTAAGTCATGTCACACACTCAAGCTAAATCCATCTCATATTTTCTATACAGTTATAACTTTAAAAAAACTAAAAAAAAATATGGAAAATCTCAAAAAAAGATCAAAACCTTAGTATTGTGTTAACATATATTTATTATTTAAAAATATACATGTTGAAAAATGAAATGAATAAACTATTTTAATTGATAAATACATTTTATTTATTGTTTGAAGATTTTTTCTCTTTGGAAAATGGCTAACCATATGAATAATTGTGTAAACCTTCAATCATTTATATTATTTATTTAAATCAAATTAGTGGATATTACTAAACCTATATTTAAGTAAATTATAATCATAGTACTTGTAATTAAATCGTCCTTTCCACCCAATTTTGTTCAACCTTAAACTAACTTTAGAATTCTAGATGGGTAACGAAATGAATTACCTTTACCCTAATAAAAGCATACCATCACATCTAATATTTTGTTTACCATTGTGCAGGAAATATTTTACAAGTTAGAGTCCATATTTGATTTCACTTTCATTATCTTCATCCTTTTTCAAAATTTAATATAATTTGCAAGTTTGTTCTTTCTTTCTTTTCTTTGTTCGTTCTTTCTTTCTTTGATTGGAGTTTGTTTTCCCTCTTAAGAAGTGGTCGAGATGAAAATGTTGATTTTAAAATCATGTTAATCTATCCCTGACACAATCGGATTATCATTACTTCACTTATTTGTTATTCAAACAATGAAATATAAATATTTTGGTTGATATGAACAAGTAATATTTAAATTGATATACATTTTTTTGTTATTGAAAGAGTGAAATATAAATAAGTTTGCGATTTTAGTATTAGTATTTTTATATCGAGATGGTAAGAAAACTTATTATCATTTTACAAATTTGCCTATACGATCTCTAATCTATGACACTAACATCATTCATTTTATGAGATTGATGCACCATTAATGACTTTCCCCTCATACTTATCTATATGTACCATACCTGTATTAGCATTTTACAGTTGGGCCTATATCATCTCTAATATATGACACTAACATCATTCATTTTATGAGATTGATGCGCCATTAATGACTTCCCCCTCATACTTTTCATACTTATCTATATGTATGTAATGTCTCTACCATATTATAATTACCAGTCATAAAAAAATTTAAATAACAATTCATTACATAGTTCATTAATCACTTCTATTTCTATATTTTAAGCACTGCTTAGGACCTTAATGTCTTTGGTGCTACTGTACCCATGGTAATGTTATTGGGTTGATAGGGTCGACTGTCCTATTGATTAGCTAGATGTATATTTACTGTGATGGATTTTGTTTTATTAGCATGAGTGCCACATGGCTTGCAGCTAGCTTGAAAAAATTTATTCATGCTTCTACCATCACATGGCATACCACGTTTACTACTATCGACATTAACCCATCTGCTCCGTCCTATACGTGGCTCGGGCAATCCTTCTGACCTCCGCTACGGATCTTGGAGTTCCCATCCTCATTGACGGTGTGGATTACTTCTCGAGATCCTATGGTGGAGCAGCACCTGAGGTTTACACTTCTTCCGATTAGCATTGCTGACTTCATTTGCTTGGCTATTTTTCTGTGGAGCTTGCTCTGTCGCCGCCCTTCCTCTAGCTGCTTCATTTTGCTTGACAATAGAACCATTTTATTGAAGTCTTAGCAGTCTCAGATTCACGGCCGGGCAGGGGACAAGCCTTCATCAGGTAACTATTATGGTTTCAAACCATAACTTGTTTATTCTTCCTTTTAAATCTCACCTGTTGCAATAATTGTTTACCAAATGCACTAATATTTTTCATGTGGACCAATATACCTCGCAGGATGCCTGGTTACGACCTTCGGACTCTCAGCTATACCTGGAGGGGAGGCGCTCCTTCAGCGTTGGATTTCAACGGCTTCCGGGTAAGATCACATCCTGGTTTGTGTTAGAAAATTATATATTACGGAGCAATGGAACACATAAAATATTGCAGAAATATAAACACAGAAAATGCACAAAACAAGAGAGACACAGATATACGTGGTTCACCTAGTTTGGGATACGTCCACCTCGAACAGCCAGTCCTTCCTTTTTATTATCCAGCAAAATGAAGAGACACAACCTACAGCAAATCCGCTGTAATATCCTCTGTTTTCTCTCACAGTCTCACCTCTCTATTTCTCGCTCACACAAAATACACATCTATATCGTCGCCTCAAAATACAATACCCTCATACAAAGAGAGGGCTTTCCTTCTAGGGCAAAAAACCCTAAACTAAACATAAGTTCTACCGTCAAATCATCCGCCTAATGAACGGCTCAGATTGACTAGAAATTACTATACTTTTACAAGGCAAATTTACGTCTGTTTTTAGCTTGGGGGCGCTGCCCCCGAGCCCCCGCGGGGGACCGCTGGCCCCGGTCCCCGCGGGGGGGACAAGTCCCCCCCGCGCCGCCCCCGCGTGGAGGGGTGTACAAAACTTCCTGGGGTATACATCCGGCTGAAACAAAGACCTCTGAACAATCATGCTCCACACACAACAGTTTGGTGCCCTCTGGCTAGAGGGGAAAGGCTTAGACCATTGACTGGGTCTTGGATCTCTGTAATTTTTTGGTGTTCGCTTTGTTTGTCAGTGTATCATCCATCCCATGGTTAGGGTTTTAAAGGGGTTTTCCCCTAAGTTTGTATATGTCTAAATCTGTTCCTGCATAGGACTGTCTAGTTTTCTTGCTGGTTTGTTTGAAATATATGAGGGTTTCCATATTACAAAATGTATAATAATTTCTCTTCTTATGGTTTGGATACCCTAGTACTTAGCAGGAATAACACCTACATGTATTGCATTCTTTTTCTGTTATATAATTTATAATTTGTGGGTTTGGTCATTCATTTATCTCACATGAATGATGTGTGGAGGTTGTTCAGTTTTAGAGAGGTATTTACGTTGGGTTATGGTTTTTCTAGCTTGAAACATGGCCTCAGCTAGCATGATGTTCTATTTACCATAATTAATTTGGAATGTCAGAAATAGAGTTTCTTCGATGACTTCCTTTTGGGTTTTTAGTTGTTCCACTTATTGCTATATGATTTTGTTAAATAATTATCAGAGTCATTGTCAGGCAGGGTTTAGGATTTATATTATTCCTTTGGAAGTCAAATTCTTTGTAATATTTTCCCTCTGTTTGTCGGTTCTAAGAAGTTATAACTATAGGGTTTCACCCCTCGGAAAACTTCTAGAATGTTGGGTAGGGTTCCGTTGATGATTACCAATCTCAGGAATGGTTTGAGTCCGTCCAGGGTTCATATCCCTGAATCCTGAGCATCCCCTACCATGCACTGTCGACTACTCCAGAATTTAATTCTTTTATAGATAATCTTAAATTTCATGCAAACGGATGATTACTATCAATTCTTATATGATTATGCACAAGAATTTCCTTGTTTACAACAATGTTTCAATTCTCTACATAGTCCTATTTTTTCTATATTATTTAACCATCTTCATATTCTTTGAAACTTGTATAGTTTAGCCCAAGTGGCCTATATTGCATTCTCTCATTATGGTTTTATTTATTCCAGAATTTTATAGAATTGCAATAATTTTCTCTTTACAAAGATTAAATGTCATTCCACCAACTTTTAAACAGAACTGTAATAACCCTTTCTTTTCAAATATTGACTATCAAATCAGAACTGTAATCTTATTTTCTTTACAAATATTAACTGTCAAATCAAAACTGAGTTCTCAACAAATAATGTAACTAAATTCATAGTAAGATAGTCCCATTTTGATAGTGACATTTTCCTCTAAATATCTTATGATATGTCAAACTCTGTGAGGAAAATGCATCTAAGTCTTTCTATAAATATATATATTAGCCATGAATTTTTAGAAGCCTCTTGCTTGTAGAACTCTTCTAACATAGTTCAAAATATCAACAAAAGTTATAAAAGGTACCTCATTCCTGAGTTGCTTTTAATTAAGTAACTCCACAAGAAGAGGTCACCTCTGGTTTGTAGCTAGTCAATCCTCCCGTGCATGAGATTATCTTTCGGGACCAAATCTCCCCCCTAGCTTGTTCACAAGACCTTCAATCATTTACAAGTTGCTCATGCATTGCGCTCTTGCTATCGGGTCATCACCAGACTTAGCAAGTGTTTTTCTCCCCCTCTCTGTCTGTCCCTACTGAGCAGTTTTCCCTCCCCCCTACTTCCTTTTCCTGGAAGCCTTGCACAATTAGGGGAGGTAGTTAGGGCTCGAACAACTGTTTCTTTTTAACTTCCTACGTCAAAAGTTACATGATCTCCTGCCACTAGGAACCATTTCTCATTTTCCAATAAAATAAAAATATTAGTTAGTTCAAACAGATAATAACACCAATCCTTTAGTTTGTTTTTACTATGGTAAACAAATATTTATAGCATTCTGGGGATATTACATCTCCCCCCCTGAAATCTAACATTGTCCCCATGTTTTGTAGCTGCAAATAGTCCAGGATAAACTTCTCTCATGAGTTGTTCATCCTCCCAGGTGGCCTCATCTTGCCCAAAGTGCTTCCATTGCACTTTAACCTAGGTGATGAATTGTTTCCTCAGCATTACTTCTCTCTGATCTAGTATAATCAGTGGCTCGACCAAGATTTCTCCTTGTGGTTCAACCTGAAACATGCAATAATTTAAGTCAGCTTTCCTTAGTCAACAAATCCAATTGGCCTATCTAGGATACTTTCTTACCCGAATATCGTGCCAACTAATTACATGCTTAGGATCATAGATGTATTTTTTAAGCACTGAAACATGGAAGATGTTGTGGACTCGGATATGAATTGGCAAAGCAAGTGGTATGCCACTGGGCCTACTCTTGCCAAGATCTGTAATGGTCTGCAAAACCAGGGTGCCAATTTGGTGCTCCCACTCCATTGTAGTGTGATCTTTTTTGCTCGAATTCTCACATACACATGATCTCCTACGTGGTATTCCTTAAAATTCCTCTTCCAGTCAGCAAAATTCTTTTGCCTATCTTGAGCAGCGTTTAAGTTTGTCCGAACTTTCCTAACCATATCCTCCATTTCCTTAAGCATTTCAGGGCCAAACATCAGCTTGTCCTCTATTCCTCCCCAGCTTGAGGGTGTGCGACATTTCCATCCATAAAACACTTCAAATAGGCTCATCTGTAGGGATGTATCATAGCCATTGTTGTATGCGAACTCGACCAAATGCAAGTAACTTTCCCACTTAGATGGTTGCTGCATTACATGTGCCCTTAGCATGTCCTCTACCACCTAATTTACCCATTTCGTTTGTCCATCGGTTAGAGGATGGTACGCGGTACTGAAGTTCAACTGTCCCTAATTCGCCAAATAGAGTTCTCCAAAAGGCTGATGTAATTTTTACGTCACAGTCAAAGATTATAGTCTTGGGTAACCCATGCAGTCTAAATATATTTTGCATAAAGATATGAGCAATTTGCACCACTCTGTAGTTTGACTGTACCGGTATGAAATGGGCTGATTTACTTAGCTTGTCCACCACTACCATGATGGAGTCATTGTTTCTTTTTGACCTGGGTAATCCTGTTATGAAGTCCATAGATATGGTTTCCCATTTCCACTCTTGAATTGGTAAAGGATGTAATAACCCAGCAGGGTGCTAGTGTTCCGCTTTAACTTGTTGGCATTCCAGGCAATGAGTTAAATATTCTACTACATCTTTTTTCATTCCTCGCCAATAGTACTCCTTTTGAAGTGCAGTAATCATTTTGTGATACCCCGAGTTCCCAACATAATGACTTTTGCGAAATTCATCAAGAATCAAGATTTTAATGCTGATGTGGTTGAGCACATACAACCTTTTTTTATATTTCAGCAAGCCAACAACATCCATTGTATATCCTTGTTGATTTTCTTTGTTGGTTGAATTTTGAGCTTGTTGTCCTATTTGTTGATATCTTAAATGTTGTTCTGCTACCTTTCTAATCACTTCATTGAAGGTACTTCGTCCTTCGCTACAAGAAATTTCATAGAGGCATTGTACTTTTTGACTCAAAGCGTCTGCCACCCTGTTCTCCTTCCATTTTATATGCTTAATCTCGAAATCAAAACCACTTAAGAAATCTACCCACCATGCATGCCTAGTATTTAAGGTAGGCTAACTAAAATAGCTAGTCAAATGTGATGGTTCATCAGCAGCAAAAAAATTTTTACCCATTAAATAATGGCATCACATCTTCAATGCGTGGATCACAGCTATCATTTCCAAATCATAAGCAAAATATTTTTTCTCATGTTCTTTTAATTTCCTAGACTCGTAGGCGATTACTTTTCCTTCTTACATAAGTACTCCCCCTACCCATTCCTTACTCACATCTGTGCATACCACATAGTCCTTACCTGGATCATCTATGCTTAAAATAGGTGTAGTGGTGAGCAGATGCTTGAGTTGTTCGAAGCTCTGTTGGCATTCTACTGTCCATTTAAAAGCTTTTCCCTTTTTTTGCAAGGAAGTGATGGGGTAAGCCACTCTCGAAA
The DNA here is from genome assembly GCA_000404065.3 of Pinus taeda. Lineage (NCBI taxonomy): Eukaryota > Viridiplantae > Streptophyta > Pinopsida > Pinales > Pinaceae > Pinus > Pinus taeda. The sequence continues at coordinate 124,631 of APFE031275214.1, read as the reverse complement.
ATCCTTCCACGAACCGTTAGTAGTACCTTGCTAGTCCCATGAAGGATCTTATGTCCGCCACATCCTTTGGCACAAGCCACTCCATTATGGTTCTTATCTTTTCGGGATCCACAACGATCCCTTCCTTAGTGATTATATGCTCCAAGTATTGAATCTGTTCTTTAAAGAAATTGCACTTGTATTTAGCGTATAATTTATGTTCTCAGAGGGTTTGCAATACTATTCTAAGGTGATCCTTGTGTTCCTCCATATTCTGGGAATATATCAATATATCATCTACAAAAATTAACACAAACTTGTCTAGATATTGATGAAATATGTTTTCATCAAGCACATAAAGGTTGCAGGGGCATTGGTTAACCCAAATGGTAACACCACAAACTCATAGTGTCCATATCATGTTCTAAAGGCAGTTTTGGCTATTTCTTCCTCTTTAATTTTGATTTGGTGGTACCCTAATCCAAACTCAATCTTTGAGAATACCATTTCCCCTTTAACCTAATCAAAAATTTCATCAATATGTGGTAAAGGGCATTTATTCTTGACTGTCAATTTGTTCAATTGACGATAGTCCATACACATTCGAAGGGTCCCATCCTTCTTTTTAACGAACAGCACAGGGGCTCCCCATGGTGACACGCTGGGGCGGATGTAATTTTTGTCCAACAGCTCCTGCAACTGCATTTTCGATTCAGTTAATTCTGGCGTTCTCATTCGGTAAGGAGCTCGGGATGCAAGGGTTGCTCCTCGCACTAATTCGATAGTGAAGTCTATGTCTCTTTTGGGTGGCAGTCCTGGTATGTCCTCTGGAAACACATCTGCAAATTCTCGTATTACTGGAATACTCTCCAATGTAGCAGTCTTGTCTTTTGTGTTGGCATACCCCACTTGGATGGCATAAATCTGACATCCTTTTCTGATACATTTTTCCAACTGAGAGGCAGTGATTGGCCGAATCTGCACAGGCCTCTGAATGCCTTGCATTTCCTACTCTTTCATGAGTTCATCCTTATAGCAGATAGTTTTTGTACTATAGTTTCTAATGGATCAGCACTTTTCCAGCTAGTCCATGCCTATCAACACATCATACGAACCAAGGGGAAGCACGTGTGGATCTGCCATCACTGGCTGACCTGCTATCTTCAAGGGAATCGATTTACCTTATCCAACACATGTCTTTTTGCCCCTGTTGCTAGTTGTACTAGCCAAGGATCCTTAAACTTAATAGTTTATAGTTTACATTATTCCACAACATTAGGACTAACATAGCTTAATATAGCTCTAGGATCAATTAAAACAGTTACAGTATAATCAAAGATCTTACCTTCAAACTCCACCATAGTCGGCTAGTAGTCTGCCTGTCAATCCTCTAGAGCAACATTAATTCTTGGTAGACTCTAGCCCACATCACCCATTGTAGATGCTTAATGCATCTGCGAAACCTATTCAATTCCCTTCCGATGAGGATAGTTTTTAAGATGATGAGGCCCTCCACAACCCTAGCATTGTACTGGAGGTCTTGTTGTCCCTTCATTGTCAATTTTTCCAGATTGTTCAATGATTCTAGACTCAATGGGTGGCTTTAATCTGAGTGGATTCTTTGGCAGATCTATATTATTTCTCCCTTCAGAAAATCCTTTATTAACATCGCCATGATTTCCTTTAGAGTTCCCAGTCACCTTATTACCATGCTTGTCAACCCACCTCTTTCCTAAAATTTCTCCCTTCTGCTTACTTTGTTGATAACAAATTTTGGCTTTTCGTATCACCTCATCCATCGTTTGTTGGTTGTCAAACTTAATTCTCTCCCTCATCGCCAAGGGTAAACTACTAACAAACCGTTGTACCTTAGCCTTCTCCTCTCGTCTGTAAGGCACATAGTGGAGCAACGAGGTGAATCGGGTGATAAACTCATCCATAGTTTGTTGTCTGATTCACAGATCATGGAATTCCCTTGCTTTCTCGTCATAAAACTGCTCAGTCAAGTATCTTTCCTTGAAGTATCTTTGAAAATTTTCCCAAGTTATATTCTGTTCACTTCCCCCCGTACGATCTTGACTTCTTCCCACCACAGGGTGGCCTTCCCCTGCAATTGGAAAATGGCCAGCCACGCCTTGAGATTTGATCATATTCGTATAATTGAAAATATTTGTTCATATTAATCAACCAAGCTTTGGTTGCCCCCTTTAGCTCTCCATCAAAGTGTGGCAATTTAGTTTTCCTGAATTCCCTTTGTAATTTTATCCGTTATCTTTTTGATGTCTGGTGCTTGGAGGCATTATCCGGCTTCTCCTCTCGATTCTCTTCCCTTCCTTCTGACTCTTCTTGATCTGTGCGATAGCCTTGTTCTTCTAACACTCATGGCCGTTCAAGGCTGGGATTCGGTAGACGCTAATTCTGATTATCAGACAGACTTTTCATGATCTTTTCTTGTTCCATAGTTAGTCTCGCATTATCTTCTCATAGGTAGGCCATCTCATTTTTTAGTTCTTGGACTATCTCTAATATCACTAGATTTGTGTTGCGAGTCTCTTCTTCTAGTTGTACCCATATCTCAGGGTTAGTTTCAGGGCCTGTTGCAGGTCCTTGTCTAGTCACATTCCTGTGTGAGAGGTTGTCCATTCTCCTCATAATCTATTGTTGAATGTTCCCTGAGCTATACACAAGTAAAAAAAATTAGCATAATGACTGTTTTTTTTTATATATATTGGTTGAGGAAAACAAAAGAATGACACATGTTCTATTTATCTTCATTTGGTTTACTTGCTAGAGGCCGTAGTTTTGTAGCTTGGCTCTGATACCACTTGTAATGTCTCTACCATATTATAATTACTAGTCATAAAAAAATTAAATAACAATTCATTACATAGTTCGTTAATCACTTCTATTTCTAGATTTTAAGTACTGCTTATGACCTTAATGTCTTTGCTGCTACTGTACCCATGGTAATGTTATTGGGTTGATAGGGTCAACTGTCCTATTGATTAGCTAGCTGTATATTTACTGTGATGGATTTTGTTTTATTGGCATGAGTGCCACGCGGCTTGCATCCAACTTGAAAACATTTATTCATGCTTCCGCCATCACATGGCATACCCCGTTTACTGCTATTGACATTAACCCATCTGCTCCATCCTGTACGTGGCTCGGGCATTCCGTCCGACCTCAACTACCCATCCTGGAGTTCCCTTCCTCATCGATTGTGTGGATTACTTCTCGAGATCCTGTGGTGGAGCAGCACCTGGGGTTTACACTTCTTCCAATTAACATTGGTGACTTCATTTTCTTGGTTATTTTTCCACGGAGCCTGCTCTTTTGGTGCCCTTCCTTTAGCTTCTCCATTTTACTTGACACCAGAACCATGTTATTGAAATCTTCGCAGTCTCAGATTCACGACCTGGCTGATGACAAGCCTTCATTGGGTAATATTATGGTTTCAAATTGTAACTTGTTTATTCTTCCTTTTAAATCTCAGCTGATGCAATAATTGTTTAGCAAACGCACTAATCATTTTCATGTGGACCAATATACTTCGTAGGATGCCTAGTTGCAACCTTGAGGCTCTCGGCTATACCTGGAGGGGATGTGCTCCTTCAACGTAAGATTTCAATGGCTTCCGGGTAAGATAACATCTGGGTTTGGTGCCCTCTGGCTGGAGGGGAAAGGCTTAGACCATTGACTGGGTCTCGGCTCTCTGCAATTTTATGGTGTTCGCTTTGTTTGTCAGTGTATCATCCATCCCATGGTTAAGGTTTTAAAGGGGTTTTCCCCTAAGTTTGTATATGTCCAAATCTGTTCTCGCACAGGACTGTCTAGTTTTCTTCCTGGTTTATTTGAAATATATAAGGGCTTCCAGATTACAAAATGTATAATAATTTCTCTGCTTATGGTATGGATACCCTGGTACTTAGCAGGAACATCACCTACATGTATCGCATTCTTTTTTGCATTATATAATTTATAATTTCTAGGTTTTGTCATTCATTAATCTCGCATGAATAATGTGTGGAGGTTGTTCAGTTTTCGAGAGGTATTTACGTTGGGTTATGGTTTTTCTAGCTTGAAATTTGGCCTCAGCCAGCATGATGTTTTGTTTACCATAATTAATTTGAAATGTCAGAAACAGAGCTTCTTCAATGACTGCCTTTTGGGTTTTTGGTTGTTCCACTTACTGCTGTACAATTTTGTGAAATAATTATCAGTCATTCTCAAGCAGGGTTTAGGATTTAAATTATTCCTTTGGAAGTCAAATTCTATGTAATATTCGCCCTCTGTTAACTGGTTCTAAGAAGTTATAACTAGAGGGTTTCACCCCATGGTTTGAGTCCATCCAGGGTTCATATCCTTGAATCCTGAGAATCCCCTACCATGCACTATCGACTACTCCAAAATTTAATTATTTTACAGTTAATCTTGATTTTCATGCAAATGGATGATTGCTATCAACTCTTATACAATTATGCACATTTCCTTGTTTACAGCAGTGTTTCAATTCTATATAGAGTCCCATTTTTTCTATATTATTTAACCGTCTTCATATTCTTTGAAACTCATATAGTTTAACGCACGTGGCCTATATTGCATTCTCTCATTATGATTTTATTTATTCCGGCATTTTATAGAACTGCAATAATTTTCTCTTTACAAAGATTAAATGTCATTCCACCAGCTTTTAAACAGAACTATAATAACCCTTTCTTTCCAAAGATTGACTGTCAAATCAGAACTGTAATATTGTTTTCTTTGCAAAGATTAATTGTCAAATTAGAACTGAGTTCTCAACAAATAATGTAGCTAAATTCACAGTAAGATAGTCCCACTTTGATAGTGACATTTTCCTCTAAATGTCTTATGATATGTCAAACTATGTGAGGAAAATGCATCTGAGTCTTTCTATAAATATATAGCCATGAATTTTTAGAAACCTCTTGCTTGCAGAACTCTTCTAACATAGTTCAAAATATCAACAAAGTTGCAGAAGGTACCTCATATCTGAGTTGCTTTTAATTAAGTAACTCCACAGGAAGAGGTCACCTCTGGTTTGTAGCTAGTCAATCCTCCCGAGCATGAGATTGTCTTTCAACACCAAATCTCCCCCCTAACTTGTTCACAAGACCTTCAGTCTTTTACAAGTTGCTCGCGCATCACGCTCTTGCTATCTAGTCATTACCAGACTTAGCAAGTTGTTTTCTCCCCCATTTTGCCTGTCTCTACAGCGCAGTTTTCCCTTCCCCTTACTTCCTTTTCCTGGAAGCCTTGCATAATTAGGGGAGGTAGTTAGGGCTCCAACAACTATTTCTTTTTAACTTCCTTCCTCAGAAGTTACATGATCTCCTGCCACTAGGAATCATTTATCATTTTCCAATAAAATAAAAATATTAGTTAATTCAAACAGATAATAACACCAATCCTTCAGTTTGTTTTTACTATGGTAAATAAAATATTTACAACATTCTGGGGATATTACAATGTACCATACCTCTCAACTTCTACAAAGTAAGATTTCAAGTGAAATATTCAAATTTATTCACATTTTTTCATTACTATTAATAAGTATACAATGCCAAATATTTAATTATTTATAGCTTAATTTTATTAATATGAAAAATATATGTCATAATTTTTTTTGTGTTAATGAAATTATTTTCTATCTATATAAAAATATATTAATTTCAAATTTATTTTTAAAATTTATTTAGGTACAAAATTAAATATATTTATAATTTTTTTATAATATTAATTAGATTTAATTTAAATACAAGTTCAAATTTTATATGTTTTCTTCACTAGTTGTGTTTTGTTAGGATATGGCACACTATGCTAGAAAGCAATCCATAATCATAAATGTTATAATTGTATATGATATATTTCATTTGTCATTGATAAATAAAATCTTAAAAAATTGTTAATAAAAAAAACATAATAATTTCATATTAATATAATATAATCTCATATTAAACATATTATTATAATAATTTTAATTTTTTGACTAAAAATAAATAACTTTAATAACAGTACTTATTATGTCAATTGGAATAGCGAAATTCAAACCTATCCTAATTGAATTTGTGAAAAACTAAATGTCAAGTGTAAAATAATTAATTAGTTTAAATTTCATTTAGTTTAAATTTCATTCTTAATTGTCCTTGAATGTAATTGGGGAATACTCCATTATAGTTAAGCCTAATATAATGAAACATAATGCTTAAAAATGTCAAGTAAATTAGTTTAAAATGTACCTAATTATATCTATCTTGCCTAAAATTGTTAGTGGATTAGCACATTTGAAAGCAAATTATGTAGGTTAAGAATACTTGCACAATTGACAAAATTCCCCATATAGAAGGAAGTTTTGAATTTTGAACATGTGAACATATGTGTCACCATCAATGAAATCTGAACTTCATATTAATTTTTTATTTTATTAATAAATATTTAATGTTAAATACTTATTTATCTATAGTTTAATAAAAAAGTTATAAAATTAAATTCAAATAAAATATTTATAAAATATTTTGTGTGAAATGAGAGATGGTTTTTGGCATGTTATATTGATGAGCCATGGTATTGTAACAAATCTTATTTAGAAGTTAATAATATCTATGAAAAAGTGGACGTGAATATCCATGGTTAAAAATATTGTTACATTGTAAGTTTATGTGCTTATTAATTAAATTTAAATATTGTTAAATAATCATTATTTTATTTTATAAGGTAAAATAGATCTTAACTTATTGTTACTACTTATATATTTTAATGTATTCATAATTTTATTAATAAAAATAAAATTACAATGTAACAAAATTGAATTTTATTATTTTGATTACTTTTAACTTTTTAAAGACACTACAACATCTTCCTTGGGCTCTATATTAATTTTAACCAACATGTAAATATTTATTAATTTTCATATATTATTATTATTATTATTATCCAATTTTAAGGTCTCCGTCAAGCTAGACACGACGTTGGTGTATGAGACCCCCTTGTTTGTGGGACAAGGGACCCACCTCCCCGCAGTTATTTGACTGCTAATTCTATGAAGGCATATATACTCTATCCTAGACAAGATGTTGGTGTATGAGACCCCCTTGTTTGTGGGACAAGGGTCCCACCTGCTAATTCTATGAAGATATGCATACTCTACTTATATATTTTAATGTATTCATAATTTTATTAATAAAAATAAAATTACAATGTAACAAAATTGAATTTTATTATTTTGATTACTTTTAACTTTTTAAAGACACTACAACATCTCCCTTGGGCTCTATATTAATTTTAACCAACATGTAAATATTTATTAATTTGCATATATTATTATTAGTATTATTATTATCCAATTTTAAGGTCTCCGTCAAGCCAGACACGACGTTGGTGTATGACACCCCCTTGTTTGTGGGACAAGGGACCCACCTCCGCACAGTTATTTGACTCCTAATTCTATGAAGGCATATATACTCTATCCCAGACAGGATGTTGGCGCATGAGACCCCCTTGTTTGTGGGACAAGGGTCCCACCTACTAATTCTATGAAGATATGCATACTCTATCCCCCTCTCGTTTCGAACGTGTGACCTCTTAGGAGGAAGCACGTGCTCTTAACCATTAAGCCCATTAACATAAATTAGACATATTAATATACATTCAACATATTCAACCTGTTAATTCTATGAAGACATACATACTCTATCCCCCTCTCGTTTTGAACGTGTGACCTCTTAGGAGGAAACGCATGCTCTTAACCATTACGCCCATTAATATAAATTAGGCATATTAATATACATTCAACATATTCATAGGAGGAAACACATGCTCTTAACCATTAGGCCCATTAATATAAACTAGGCATATTAATATACATTCAACATATTCAGCCAACATGTAAAAATGTTTACAAATTTTTTTATATCACAACTACATATTACCCCTATATTAGGTTGTAGAGCACTTCTTCACATAATTAAATTTTGTAATTTCATTTTATTAATTTTGTTCTATTATTTTTCAAACATTATTTTTTATATTTCTCTAATTAAAGATAATATACTTAGTATTGATATTATTTTTCATATTATGGTAATGAAATCCAACTTTTTAAACGATAATATTCATCATCAAATAAATATACTTGTGATAAAATTAGATTGTGTATAAAATTACAATTTTTAATTAAGGTAATTGTTATATTTTCATAAACATATATTTAAAAGAGGTTTAAATTTTTCAAGTTTTTCTATCTTTTCTAGGTTTATAATTTTATCAGTTTTGCGTAAAATATGGTTCAAATTTATGGAATTCCAAATTTGCAAAATTTTGACTATTCACATTGCATAATCGAAATAGCTTGAAAGTGGGTTTTGAGGGAATTAAATCAATTCATCTATTTAAACTCCTATTATAAGCATTTTTTTATTACCTTATAAAAATCAAAACTAAAAATTAAAATTTAATAGTTATTTTAAGTATTATTTTATTTTAATTTTTTTTATAATTATAAAATATGAATGATAATAATAATATTTATATTAATATAATATACTAATATTTTTTTAGAAAACAATGGTGGAGGGGCATACAAACCATTTTGTTGTATTTTTATTTGTTGTATGTAGATAGTCAATCAAGTTTCTTTCTCTCAAGATGGAGTCTTACATTCAAAGTCATTCTTTTCTCTTCACTAAAATTTATTATCTCAATCACCTAGAAGTAAAAGATTTGCAATTCATATTTTCCATTTTGAACATTTATGGACCATGCTTGGATAAAATCTCGTATTGGGAAATCCTGGAAGGTTAGAAGGTTATGGATGATGTTTATGTTATAATTGGGGAGACCTAAATTTAATTCTATCTTTCAGAGAAGTTTGGGAAACCATCCCTAAGCAGGGTCACTCTCAGAGTGATATTTTTTTAGCTTTTCTTTAAAGAAATTAGTTGAATGATGTTGTGCCTATGTGAATCTAGTGCCAATGTGGAGGTATTTTCGTTCTAATGAGCTCATGGTCATAATAATTCTAGTACTTATAGAAATTTTCCATTGAAGACTAGTTCAAAAAACAAAGGAAAATCTCAAATGGATCCATTTTATGGAAATCTCTAGTAGATGATTTCCATGTTGTTGGAACATGGACAGTGCAGAGGATTGGTAATAGTTGAAAACTAAAAATAATAAAGGACCATGCATGGGAAGGGATGAGGAATTTTGGCTCCCAAGTCCCTTTATTCATTCCATTAATGAGGCAAGGGATTTTACTATCGCTAATGCTAAATCCCAATCTCCTCAAGCCTTTGGAAGGTTGGGGTGGAAGTTTGGGGAGTTATTAGGGATGTTGAGTTTTCCCATTTATTTGGAAAATGTTGGACATGGTGTTTTCATTGATGAAAACTAGTGCCACTGATGTCAAAGGCTAATTCAAAGAAAACAATAGTACCATTAATGTCAAAAGAATAAGTATGATAGTCCAATGTCTTGACAAGATCACATCAAATGATGTCAAAGTGGCTCAACGTTTATTGATATCTTTTTGAAGTTATGAAGCTCAAATGAGTCTATGGATGGCATTGTTGGATACTCCTCTCCAACCTTTCCAATGGTATATCACTCTTGGTCAAATTCTTCCTAGATAAGAAGATATGATAGTTTAAAGTTAGCAGTAGAAAAAGGCGAAAAATACCAAATTTATAATTAAAAACACAAAATTGTTAAATGTCATACATTTTTAGATTGGATCCATAACTTTGATGGAAACCAATGGTGGATGACTTGTGAACTTATGCATATTTTAATCAGGTTATGTTTGAGCATCACTAGGTCGATCTAGAGGTTGGAAATCACATGAACGGTAGATGGAGCTCTAACATGTGTAAATCATAATGAGTTCATTCCCTCTAATTCATACGAATCTGTCAATGACAAGCAGAAATTATGAGGTGGACCCCATGCTTAGATTTAATGTGTATCCCATAGAAAAAATGATAACAAGATGGTACCCCTGATGTGGGTGCTGAGGTGGAGAATTTGGACTGGACATATGGAAGTTCAATGACATGTGGTGGCTCATGACTGGCAAAAGGATTATGATATAGGCTCAATGATATGACAGGACAATGATGACGTGGTAGCCCAACATGATGCCATATGGAAAGTTGGAATGGGATTTTTGAGTGACTAATTGGGAGTATTTTTTATGAAACATGGTACCACTCAACGAGTTCCATATGGTAGTTGTGACATCATGATGACATCAACATTAGGGTGACCGTTGACCCCTAGGTTCGCGTGACCTGGTATGGTCTTATGAAGTCTCTTGAAATTTCGCCCCATGCCAAATATAGAACCCTGCTCATGTATAAATATAAGGCACATGGCTTTGAGGATACAAGAATATAGAGAAAAGTAGAGTGTCATGTGAAGGTCTTCCTTCATGGTTTGAGCATTGGTATGCAATCTTGGATGCCACAAGTTTAAGTCTATCCCTGTAGTTTGGCTCCCATTACAACGTGATGTGGTTAAATATGGTGTGATTGTCATGAAATCTATAGTCTATTCATGGCCATGTCAATTGGCTCTTGGTGATTGGTACACAACTTTTGGTCTGAACCCTTGGAAGTTTGAATTGGATCTCAATGACTGGCACACATATTTTGGTCTAATATTGTGGTAGTATGAATTGGCTCTCTCCGATTGGCACATAAGTTCTGGTCTAACCCCTTAGTAGTTTGAATGAGATCTCAGTGTTTGGTGCACAAGTTTTGGTCTCACCTAATGGAAATATGAATTGGATCTCAATGATTGGTGCATAAGTTTTGGTTTAACCATGTGGCAGTTTGAATTGGATCTCAATGATTCGTGAAACTTTGGGTGTGACCCCATGGCAGTGTGAATTGAATCTGGGCTATTGGTGCAAAACTTTTTGTCTAACATCGTGGTAGTTTGAATTTGCTCCTAGTGATTGGCACACAAGTTCTGGTCTAACCCCATGGAAATTTGAATTGTCTTCCAGTGATTCGTGCACAAGTTTGATCTAGCCTTCATAACATTTTGAATTGGATCTCTACAATTGGATTAACAAGTATAGTCTAGTCCCCATGGTATTCTGTTGTACATATTTAAGACATGACTTGCACATGACGTGGCCCATTGTAGTGATATATAATTGGCTCCATAGGTGTGATGTGGTTCCTTGTTAGGAAAATTGATTGGTAAGATGTGGCTCTCTAGGTATGCAATGACATAAATTTATATTGAAGAGTTTAAATTAGGATTATGATGGTCTAGTTGGTGAAGTTTGTTGTGACACCTTGGGAGGTCACGGGTTTAAGTTTGACCAAGTAGGCCACATTTATATTCTCCCCACAAAATTCCATTTTTTCAAAGCAATGAATAGAACAACATAACTCATTTTGTAGAACCATCATTAAAAAGTGAAATTTGTAGGCAGCGGACTAGAAAGGTGTAATTTTTAAAATATTTAATTCTTATAATGCTTTTGTGGGTCAATTTGAAGGAAATTTGAATTTTGGAAAGGGGGGTTTTGTTGGGATTATTTTGTAATTTGAAACAGGGGAACTGAAAAAAAAAATAAAAAAAATCAGGGGTATGATATCAATACAGATGATAGTGACGTGAGCGTTGAGATGGTAGATCTAGACTGGATAGATGGAATTCCAGTGACACGTGGTGGCTTGTGACTAGATAAAGGATGATGACATTTTTAAGTGACCAATGGGGGTGATTTATGGTGACATGTGGTACGACTCAACAAGTTCCATGTGCTAGTTGTGATTTCATGATGACATCAGCATGACGGTGAGCGTTGACCCCTATGTCTAGGTCACATGGTACCATCTTATGAAATCTCTCGAAGTTCAGATCCATGCCAAATTTATATCCTTGCTTGCATATAAATATAAGTCACATAGCTTTGAGGATATGAGAATATCGAGCAGAGAAAAGTATCATGTGAAGGGTATACCTTCATGGTTTTAGCATCGATATGCAATCTTTGATGTCACATGTTTGACTCTATCCCTATAGTTTGGTTCTTGCTATAGGGTGATGTGCTTATGTATGGTGTTATTAACATCCAATTTTTTCTCTGACTTGTCGCATTTTGAATTGAATCCTGGCGATTGTTGCACAAGTTTTGGTATAACCCCATGGTAGTTTGAATTAGCTTTTGGTGAGTAGCACACAACTTTTGGTTTGAACCCACCATAGTATGAATTGGCTCTCGATGATTGGAATGCAAGTTATATTGTAATGCATCGATAGTTTGAATTGGTTGTTGGTGATTTGTGCATGAGTTTTGGTCTGACCCCATGGTAGTATGAATTGGCTCTCAATGATTGGCACACAAGTTTTGGTCTAACCCCATGGTAGTTTGTGTTGCTTCTCAGTGATTGGTGCAAGTGTTGGTCTGACCCCATGGCAGTGTGAATTGGTTTTCACCGATTAGCACACAAGTTTTGGTCTGAACCCATGGAAGTTTGAATTGGATATCAGTTATTGGTGCATACGTTCTAGTCTAATCTCATGGTAGTTTGAATTGGATCATAATGATTGACACACACATTTGGTCTAGATTTAATGGCAGTTGATGAGCACCAGTATCCCAGGAAGAATGTTTCAACTCTTGGGGCTACCAAATTTACTTTATCAACCTGGGGTTCATACAAACTTGGAGGTGATAGTGTTGTATACACAAGTATATGCAATGGGTCCACTCTTTCTCAATGCTGAGCTAGCGATAGACCACTATGGTTTCTCAAACCAACCTTATATTGCTTCAGAAGGAATTTGATTACCAATGAAGAAAAGGGAATTTTTCACTAATTGGGAGAATTGAAATATTGTCTACTACAGTAACGAAAGACTGAAATCATTGCTTTAAACACACCACTCATCTAACTAATTGCTAAGAGATCTTACTTAAGAAGAATTCTAAGCTAACATGTGGGTAATCCTAAGTATACTAGGCATGCAATTTTAAATAACTAAACATTCTACTGCTATGCATATGAATGAACATAATAACGTTTTTTTCCTTTTTGTCCTCTTTTTTGTGAAATGTGAATGCTAAATCTTCTTGGTGATGTGGAAAGTGGGTTAGACATGGTGATGGAAGGTCATATGGCCTGGGAGGCAAGTAGGGGTCTTCTCCTATCTTCCTGGATGTTTTTTCACAAATCAGCTTCAAAATAGGCCACTACAGGTCATCCTACAAGATGTCCTAGTGCTTCCTACAAGATGTCCTAATGCACCTACAGGATCCCCTGTATTCCTACAGGACCTGGTTGAGAGAAAAAGGAGTGATTTGGAAGGTGGTATAGGGCTTAGGGAAGGTGAATGATGGAATAAATAAAGCAAGGGAGTGGCTAGGACTTCTTTACAGCTCAAAACATATCTTGTAAGATGATTAGATTTGATCAACAAACCTAGAAAGTTGTTCTTATGGAATGATGAATTGGTTGAGGGAATTGGTGGCATTTGGTGATCATAGATGGATGAGGTTAGGCTAGGGTTGTTGGCATGAGATCTTCCTTCACTATTGAAACTTCTACAATACATACATTACTCACATTTATCCATTAATCATATCGAACAAGGAAGATTTCTAATCAGCTTAAGTAAACAAAATTTCATTATTTAGTTTCCTATTTCATGCGTGGAAATAATTGCAAAATATTGTGAAACACTATGAGATCTAATACCGAGCTAAAGATATCAGAAATGAAAATTGAAACCTATTCTTGAACGCTAAAAATATGTTGTCCTAAGTTAGCAGAAACCCTTAAATTCCATAAGAAATCAGAATTCTGTCTTTTTGGGGTTGAATAGGAGTTTTTCCTCAAACCATGGTACCTGAAGGGAGGAGTGAGGCCAAATCCACTTGCTATCATCCTTTTTGGTATTCCTTTATCTCTCGAAAGCTATTGCTAAAGCAATGCACAAATGGAAGCAAACAACTCAAATTCACCACTACTTGTAATCAAACAATGCTAAAACCAATTCAACACTTAATCTATGAAATAACCTAAAAATACAAGTACAAGAAGAGGATCCTTTGCTTCTAAGGTTGGACCCTAACCCAATAGCTTCAACCCTCTGAGTCAACTCAGTGCTCAATCAAGGAAGTTCTCATTCTCATTATCATATAAAAAAAATTACATAACAATGTTTTGCCACCAAACTTGAGCTCGAAAATGCTTAGTGCTCTTACATAAAAAATTCGAATCCTAATGAGGCTCTAGGCATCCTTATTTATACAACTAAAGTCTACAAAAAATTCCTTAAATCTAGGGAGGCTTGGCTCCCAAACTCAATATGAACTGACTTTTAATTGTCACTCGCTCAGCTGCCCATGATCTCCATGACTCGGCTGCTTGCAACTCTGAGCTAGTGTGATTTGATTGAGGAATATTCGAATGAGTGAGGATTTAATGAGGAGGATCTATCTCCTATAATATATCCTCCTTGTATCATTTGAGTTTCTTCCCTTAAATAACCAAAATTGCCATGGTTTTCTCTAAAAAAACTTGCAATCAATGCATATTAGACCACTAGACATACATCTTACATTTACTCATCTCATTAAGCAAAATATAATTAAAACATTTAAAGAGTTATGAGAAGAGTGGATTTTAATAAGCGTGGAGGTGTATTAAGGTCTATATAGTTACCCAATGATGAGGCTCATCGTCACCCCTCTACTGGAAGTGTCTCTCATCCTCTGAGCAACTTAATCTATATCCAAGTCCTTCATTCCTCTAGTGGCTTCCCTGACATCCCATGATTCTGTTGTAGTTTCTTATTCTTGTGAATAAAACCATTCCTTCCTCTCTATCTCTTCCCACTGCTTTCTTCCTTCTTCTTCTTCCTTCCTTCCAACATTCCTAAAAGCAGTGGTGGACTAAGTCTCAATCCAATCCGATTGACTTTGAGTCTTTGTAGAGCTTTCTTGTACATGGGTGTTCTTTTTAGTGCCTCTCTCATTCTCTAAGGAGAATGGTATTCTATGATTTTCAAGTTGTAAGGCAAATTGTTCCATCTTATTTGGCAAGCTTGCACGTTGTCATCCCCTAGAAATCTGAACATGTCTTCAAAGTGTGTGACTGCATGCTCTTGTGCAACAAGATACATAGGTGCAAGCTTATGATCATTTGCAATCAGGTTGTGGGTGCTAATGACAACGATTGGATTGGATTTTTCAACTCTAATCATAAGTGGTTATGTCTCTTCTCTTTCCATCACCTTTTTCATCTTTCTAGCTCTTTCCTCTTCATGATTCATCCATGATGCTAAGGCCATCAATTGCAAGTCTTCTAGCTTTGAATTTGGGTCCCACACATTCAAATTTGTCAAGGCAAAGTTGTGTAGGTAAAACTTAAACATATTTTCTCTATCTTCCAAGGTGCTTTGATCACAGAGATCAATGAATTATCTATAGTCTTGGAAGGGCATAGCGCCTCTCTATTCTAAAGTCTTAATTTGCAATTGTAGCCATTGTTCCTTTAGATATAAGGCATAAGACTTGGCTAGCATCCTGCACTGGATTGCCTCTAAGGATAAACTAGCCATAATTGCCAACTAGATTTCCCTTTCTTGTAATTGTCCCCTTAGCCATGCATTCTCTACTTCTAACTAAGCTTTGATCATTGCCTCTATGTCCCTTATGCTACTTAGTTCTCTACCCATCTCCTTTAGTTTTTCCTCCATGTGGCCTACATCCTCCACTCCTTTTGATTTGGAAATTTGCATCCACCGTTATTTCCTTGCCCTCTCTTTCTCAAGTTTAAAGAAAAATGGGATGGAAAACTTCTGTGGGATGACCCTACCCCCTCCAATGAACCTGTAGTAAGAGTTGAGTTGGGTTGGGGACTAGGTTCTCTGAGTTCTGGGTCTTCCTTCTTTCTTTCTTGTTGAGTGATACCTTATTGGTCCATTTTCCATGTTTCTTGTAGGTTTAACAAAGTTTCCTGTAGGATGGCCTCTGCTTCCTATAGGTCTTTCTGTGTCTCCTATAGGAGACCTTTTCCCTTTGATGAGGAAGACCTTCTGACATGCATCCTAACATATGTGATGGAAGATTTGGGAGAGGCTTGTCCTGATGAACCTTATCCTTGATTTTTCTCAAGAGAAGCTACCTTTTATTTCTTCTTTGGTGTGTCTTCAATGACAATAGGAGTTTTGGTGGGTGTTTACAGAATTCCTTGACTAATCCTTGTTCTCTTTCTCGTCCTAAAGTACAATGGGGCGTGTTGTCTTTGTCTCTTCGATTTCGACTTGATAGGTGTAATTAGGGCAGTAAGGGTAGCTGCTACCTCTTTCTCAGTGGGTTCTGGAGATACCCTTGGTGATTCTTCCCGTTCATTGCCTTGAACTATAGACCTCTGTTCTTCCTTCTATTATGTTTCCTCTTTTCCATTCTCCTTCTCATCCTTGTCCTTCTCTTTCTCTTCTTCCTCTTGTTCCTCACTCTATTCATCTCTCTCTTCTTTTGTTTCTTATTCTATCTCTTCTTCATTTTCCTCCTCCTTTTCTTCATCTTTTTCCTCTTCATTGTCTCCTTCTATTCCTTCATCCCTCTCACTATCAACAGGGCTTTGTCGTATTCAAGATCTTGAATTGCTCCCTCTGCCTGCATGTCTCTGAAAGGCCTCCATGTAATAAGGAGTCTTAGGTTTTGTAGGGAATCCCCTAGGAGAACTTTGATCAACCCATGATGGGATATTTGTTGATGTTTTCCTTCCTACACTTTGATGCTCATATCTATCATTGCTTGAAGAAGAAATTAGGGTATACTTAATCTATTTTGAGGAGGCGTGTCTACTCCAAATCTCAGTTCTTGGAGGAGTTTGAAATGGTATCCATACACCATACTGTATCTCCCTTCACATGATATATATTTAATGAGATGGTGACTGACTTCATTCCAAGGGTATGGAAGGCTTTCTCTTCCGACCCCATTTTTATCCTCCATTGCCTCCTCCCCTTCCAAGAAGAATTTCTTATTTACAAGAGTGTTGTTATTGTTGGCTTATTGGGCCCTGACCCAGGTTCAAAAGAGTTATTAGCCAACCAAATCCCGCAGCCACCGGCCTTTTCGGCAACAGCCCGTGGGGCACGGATTGAGGTCTCACCCGAGGTAGCAGGGGAGGGTGCTGGAACTAGGTTTCCACACCCGTGGTATGTCGTGATGTGGTCTGGAGGGGTCGCGAACTATTTTGTGGCCTCGTGCCACTCTAGACCGTTATCAAGCTTCTAAGAAGATCCACGTGGGTGTAGTTGCTTATTAATGAAATTATTATAGATCTAATCTTCTTGGTATAGTCTTTAATCAAACATTTAACAATAAAATTCAATGCGTGCAATCATAATAACAAAAGACATAAACTCATATAACAGATGTATAAACCAGAACACAATAGATTTGCGATACTTTAGAAACCACTTATCTTTATTAAAATCTTTTGTTCATACAACCAGATCTACCTTGTGCACTCAACTACAAGGGTCCGTGCACACAACTGCGAACTCTACTAGGCCTCTCCGCACACAGCTGCAGAGCCTCTATCTATCTACCAACACCCTTGACTTGGATTTACAGATGCAGCTAATAATGTCTTCACAAAAGCATAACACCAAGATCTAAGACAAAGAATTTTACAAAAATTGATCCCCTAGCCATAGAGCCTTGCTCTATTTATACATTCCCATCGTCCATGGACCATGGGTAGGCCGACTCTCTTTCTATTATATTACATTATTCTTGGGCGGACAACCCTTTGACTTGACGCATTACAATTCGCGCTTCGTGCCCTTCGCAGAGTCTTTACCATAGTTTTTCTTAAAATTGTGGACTTTGAGTCCCAAAACGGAAATGCGGGGCATTTGTGACCCAACAGTTATCCTTATCTTATTTTCTCCAAGGTAACCCTAAGGGGAGTGTGGTGATTTTTCTTATAACTTCAGGGGTGATTTTTATTGATAGGCCTTTCACCACAACAGTGGCATGGGTCCTAATGATGGATATGAGTGAGAGAGAAAAGTCTGTAGCCACCTCATCGTCATATCCTCTCATTCTTTCAAAGAACCCCGTCCAGTTTTTCCTTGTGAAAATTTCTACTACAGGAGGGTGATGATGAATCCTTATGATTTTGTGGGTTCCCTCTTGTTGAAACCCCCTATCATCTTTCCCTGGTAATTGTGGAGGCTTGTATTGATATAATTCAATAATTCTGGTGGGTGAGAGAGATTTAAATGTTAACTCTACAATAGAATTCCCCTAGACTGCAACTCCCTTAACGAAATGAGGAATTTTTCTTCTTTTTAACTCGAAAAAATGGGAAGGTATAGCTCCTACCTCACTGGTTACATTCTGATGAGGACAACCTTTGATATCTCCTCTCTTAGTTCCCATTGATAATCCTGTAGATGAATGCTCTATATCCTGTAGGTCTTCTTGTAGGATCCTGTAGGATTTCCTGTAGCATCCTATAGGTGCTTCTGTGCTGCAAAATGCTCACTGCCTCCAGTATGTGTTGCTTCAAGAAGGCTGAGGAAACCTTTTTTTGATGAATCCTCATTATTTCAAATGCTCTTTTAGTGTGGGAATCAATGTTTTATTTCCTTATATGGATGATCATGTGGGATGGTGTGATGTCTATCTAAGTACGAACACCTCCTTTTGGACTGTTGGTCCCACTATCAATCCATCATTTCACTCACCTCGTAATCATCTCTCACTTCGTTCCTCTATAACTTAACCATTTTTGGCATTATCTCCTTTTTCCTCCGATTTGACTGTTGCCATGTGTGGAGTGGTCTAACTGTTTTCTCCTCGTTGACAGGCTGAAGGTGGCCAAGTTGACTGACTACCTTTTCTTATAAAACCAACTCTTACATAATCCTAAATTTTTTATGATATCGTGCTAATGAGAGAGCATGAGTAAGATGACATACCTGTGGGTAAGATGTCTTGATGTTGATGCTTATTGGAGAATGATGTCCTTGTATTGTGTATTTGCTGTATATTTTTTATTGTTGCCATCTTTTTATGCTTGTTTCCTCGGATGTGCAAGTACTGGAGAGTGATGTTAATGATCTTGCTACTATTGTTGAGCTTTGGGGGAGCTTCCTTAACCTTGGAATATTTAGGTTGAAGATGGCTACAACCCTATGAAATTTCCTTTGTGGGATAGGCTGTTACATGATTTCCTACAGGAAACCTATAGGATGTCCTGTAGCTGCCTATCCCTTAAACTTTCATACTTTTTTTCACTTCTCGAGCATGAGCATTGTTGGCATGAGTAGGGAAGGGTTCCTATGAATGGTAGGTGAGAGGTATAGCCCTCAGGGATTGTCCCTCTATCCTCTGTTCTCACCCTCTTCTATTTTTTTCTTCCTTCTTTGAAAATAGTATATATATATATATATATTTTTTTTTAATTGACTTATTGGATGGATGTAGGGGTAACAAGGTGATGAAAGGCATGGTGATGATGTGGTGGACTGATTATTTTATTTTTCTTACATAGGATGGTCATCCCCTTTCTCTAGGGTCACTTTTCTTGGGATTCCAAAGCCACTGTAATTCCTACAGGAAACTCTTGTAGGTTTTCAAGAATCCTATAGAAAACAAAGATCCTATGTAAATTGAGTTGGAGGAGTTCATAAATGGAAGGATTGATGGAATAGTGAAGAATATGAGATGGTGGAATGAAAATTTGGATTGTGTAGGTCATTTTGTTCCTCTCGAGTTTTTTTGATCCTCCTCCTACTAGCCTGCAGACAACATTTTCAAAACTTTTTTCTTTTCTCTCTTTTTTTTCTTTTATTCTTTTTTGAAAACAACTAGTCTTCCTCCAAAGAGGTTTTCATCTTGGTTGCTTACCCTGGGTGCCTCAAAAGGGGCTTTCACCCAGAGATATTTTCATTTTTTCTTTTCTTTTCAACACCATTGGGCTACCTCAAGGGGTTTTCAACCCAACACTGGGACTCAGGTGCCTCATAGAGGTTTTCATCTTAGTCTCTTTATTTTTTTTCTTGTTTCTCTCTTCTTCTTTTTCTCTTTCTTTTATTTTTTCAGGGACTTGATGGGGTAGAAGCTCAGACTTGCTCCACGAACAACGTTGTCTTGCTAATTCCATTGATGAAGTATTGATTTGACAAGGGCTTCTTGTAGACCTTCAATCTATGCCCATTAACAAGTAAAGGGATAGCCTCTGTATCAATGGTTCTTATCTGTGTTGAACCATTATCATGACCATTTTCTATGACATAAGTCCCTAATCATCTAGTCCTTAATTTTCCTTTAAAATCATTGTATCTGGAATCATACAACAAAGCCTAATCACCTTCCTAAAAGTTTTTTTCCTTTATTCTCTTTTCATGCCAAATATTCCTTTGAACTTGAGCCACCTCTGTGTGCAGGAGGGCATGCATCCTAAATTCATCTAGCCCATTCAACTGGACCAATATTTCTTGTTTTGCCCTGGTGAGATCTAGGTCCGGTTGTTCCTCCATTCTTAAGGTGTTGTATTCAAATTCAATGGACAATAGGGCCTTCTTCCCATAGAATAGATCATAATGAGTTAATCGGTGGTGGTCTTCCAGGTGGTATTATAGGTGAAATGGCCTCAACTAATCTATCTACCCAATCCTTTCTGCTCCTGCTAATCACTTTGGTCAGAATTCCTTCCAGCACTCTGTTGATTACTTCCACTTTCCCATTAGCTTGTGGGTGGTAAGGAGTGGATTTTTTATGCTTGAGCTTGTGCTGGCTGAACAAATTTTCAATCATGTGAGATGTAAATTGACTGCCTTGATTAGTGACCAATTCTCTAGGGTACCCAAACTTATAAAATACATTTTCCCTTAAGAACTCAACCATTTTCTCTTCTATTTCTACTTGATGGCCTTGGATTCAATCCACTTGGTTAAATAGTCAGTGAACACAATGATGTACTAACTTTTACTAGATGGAGGGTCAATGGGTCCAATGAAATCCATGCCCCACTTTTCAAATGGCTCGAAAGTCACTTGATGTTGTAGAGGCATTTCATCCCTTGGGGTAGGTTTCCCCATCCTTTGGCATTGGTCACATTGAATAGTATACCTCCTCGCATCCTGGGGAAGAGTGGGCCAATAATAACCAGCTTGTAGCACCTTGAATGTTGTCCTTTTGGATGTAAAGTGACCTCCACAAGGCCCATCATGATAGGTCAAAAGGATTTCAAAGACTTCCTCCTCCCTAACACATCTTCTCAAAATTTGATCTGGGCCTAGTTGGAAGAGGTTTCCCCCAATCCAAGTGAATGGGGCACTCTTCCTCACAATATTGCTCTTTTCCTTAGAGGACAAATTTGGTGGAAACTATGTAGACACCAACTAATTTTCTATGTCATCAAACCAAGGAGGGAGAACTAAAATGGTGAATAAGTGTTCATCTGGTAACTGATCATCAACCATTCCTTCCTCACCTACAGATAAAGTTATTCTAGATAAAAAATCGGGAAAACGTTCTCCTTGCCAGGCTTATCAATAATGGTTAAATCAAACTAGTGCAATAAAAGTAACCATCTAATAATATGGGCATTTACATCAGGTTTATTCATCAAGTATTTAATTGTAGCATGGTCAATATGTACATATGTTTGGTAACCTGTAATGTAATGCCTAACTTTGTTCAATGAATGCACAACAAGTAGGAGCTCCTTTTTAGTCACTGTGTAGTTCAATTCGACTTTTGACAAATTCTTACTAATAGAGTAAATGGCATAAGGTAGCTTGTCATCTATCTGGCCTAGAGTTACTCCTATGGATTTGTGAGAGGCATTAGCATGTATGTAGAAAGGAAGAGCCCAATTTGGTCCTCGAAGAATAGGTGCAGTAGTCAACTTGTACTTTAGGGTGTCCAAGGCCTGTTGACAACTTTCTGACCATAAAAATTTGGATTATTTGGCCAATAACCTAAATAAAGGAGAAGCAAACTTGCTAAAGTCTTTTACAAATCTCCTATAGTATCTAGCTAAGCCTAGAAAACTTCTGACATCCCTTTGTTTTTCCGAGGTGGGACCTTTGGATGATGGATATCTTATTTGGGTCCACCTGTAGTACTTTCTGGGATATTGAATGACCTAGAACAATCTTTGCAGTCATCAAGAACTAACATTTTTCGGGGCTAAGGGAAAATTTCATTTCAATTCATTTGTTTAGAACTTTACCCAAGTTGGAGAGAGCCTCCTAGAAATCACACCCATAGGGTGTAAAACCATCCATATAAATTACCACTGCATCATGGTCCAGCTCAGCAAAGATACTCAGGACTTCCCTCTAGAAAGTGGCAGGGGTATTGCATAGACCAAAAGGAAGGACCCTATAAGTAGAAGCACCCCAAGTATAGGTGAAGGTGGTTTTATTTTGGTCCTCTGGGCTAATCTAGATTTGATTGTATCTACTGAACCCATTTAAGAAAGAGAAAAAAAAATTCCCTGCCAGGCCATCCAACACTTGGTCAATGAAAGGTAGAGGGAAATGGTCCTTCCTTGTTGCTTTGTTTAACTCTCTGTAATCGACACAAATCCTCCACTTCCCATTTTTGTTTGGAACCAACACCAAAGGGGAGACCCACTCATTGTCTGAGATAGGGTAAAGGAATCCTGCATCCAACAACTTTTGCAATTCTTTTTTACTATATCATTGAGAGATAGATTCATTCTCCTTTGGGGTTGTTGGACTGGTTTGCAACCTTCTTTGATATAAATTTGGTGAGTACACACTGAGGGGTGCACTCCCTTCATTTCTTTGTAACTCCAAGCAAAGGCATGCATATGTTCCCTTAGCACGTTGCACAACTTTTCTTCTTGGAGTACATCAAGAGAGGGATTGATTTTCAAAGTTCTCTCAAGGCTGAACTCTATTATTATGACATGAGTAGGATTTTAATCAGCTAAGCATAGGTCAATGTGATGGTTTCTCTTGATTTCCTTTACTAATTACTCTAAGGATAAGTTGTTGGGAGTTGGATTTTGGAGTATGTGTTTAATTAAATCATCTTCATCCGACTGTCCTCCTCCCATGGCAGTTTCTAGGGTATAGAGTTGGATTGAATAGACTTAATCTTCTTCCTCTTCTTCTATCCATAAAGGTAAATCATGTTCTAAAGATGGCTAACAAGGAGGGTACAAGACGAACTGCTTGGACATATGCCCATTTTTTATAGTCATATTTCCAACCCTACAGCTAATGTAGGCATAGACAGTGGCTAACCAAGACCTCCCAAATATGAGAGGATAACCATTAAGCTTGGCCTTAGGTTGGAGAACCAGGAAGTCTGTAGGATTTTCCCAGGAGTCAATGGAGACCATCACATCCTCAACAATCCCCTCAGGGGCTACTGTGGAACGGTCTGCAAGCTGCAAGACGGTTGTGGTCTTTCTTAATGAACCTTGTAGATTTAGCTTGAGCATGGTGTCCTTAGTCATCACATTATTGGCAGCCCTAAGATCAATCAAGGTGTGTAGGACAATAGTGCCATTGATGTGCACATCTACTATAGGGCTTCTAGGGTCTAAATACTTTTGGAAAATTACCTTCCCCAGCATTAAGTCAGACAGCTATCCAATGACATTAATGGTAGGGGCATCTCTTTTTCACCTCCCTGGATCTATGAAACACTTCTCTTTAATCAGTTTGTTGTAAATATGTACATCCTTAATAACTTGGGGAAGTATAATTTTAACACATAGATTTTTCAATTCACCCAGAAGTTCATTCTCTTCTAGGGTACGTTGGACTGGATGAGTTAATCTTTTAGGAAAGGGTGCTGGATTCACTGGAGGCATACTTTTTTCTCTTTCCTCCTCACTCTCCCTAGGTGGAGATGGAGGTTGGTTGTTTGGGAGTACTCTCCAGGACCTTAGGTTGATTTCCTGAATTTCCATGGCATAAGCATGCTAGGATGTCTCTCCACTGTATACTTGTTGTGCCCATCTATTGTTCAGGTTCAGATTTGGCTGGGTAGACATTTGAGGTTATTTAGGTGGAGCAGGGTGTAAAAGCTATGGTGGAGTAGGAGGTGAAGGCAACAAAGCTGGAGAATTATTGTATGGGGCCCTCCACCCTTGGGGTGGTACATTCCACTATGGTTGTGGAGGATTATATGGCTTAAATGACTAGTTTTTCAGTTGGGAATGGTATTTAGGTGCAAAAGACCAAGGAGAAGGTGTAGACCAGAAAGGATGAGCATGGGGGTCGCCAAGAGGGAATAGATGTGTTTTGGTTAGGGTTGTAATGTGCATACGATGAACCTTGCATGCCCTGCTAGTACAGTCAAGGCCCATGAGGTATCCTTTGATTTATGTAGTAGGGTTGTTTAGTTACCCCTTTAGTTCCGTGATACACAAATTTTAGTCCAGGTAGAGAAGGGAACTTATCTATGGAGTGGTTCTCTTCACAGACTGAATAGATTTATATAAGGTTTAATGGAAATTCATTCCTATGGTGCCTACTTGTGCATCTAGGGTAGAATATGGCTAATTCTCTCTCTGCTTCCTCATGCTTTCCCTTGATGTGCATAGTTTCGATCTGTACGGTGAGGGGTTGCATCATTTCACTCTTGAAATATTCCAACATATTTCCAATTTCTCCTTTTATGTATGTGTTGGAAGAGGATGAACTGGCCACTGGTTGACTACCACTACCCTTTTTCGTAGCTTCCCTAGAATGATTCTTAAAGACAATCTTGATTTCCTCAAAGGGTAGCTGGTAGATGTCCCCTCCTACTAGCACGTTTAGGGTATCCAGAAGGTCTTCCCTGAGCCCCCTGAGTAGGACTAGCCTTAGTGACTCAGGATCAAGTGTGCACCTAGCCCTTTTGTAGCTAAGATGGAATACTTCCTCATAATCCTCTAAGGATTGATCATGTCCCAAGGTCATTCTAAAAATTTCCTCTTTAGTGTCTTTGGACCTGCAGTTGTCCCGATATTTGCTGCTGAAGCATTTTTGCATATGAGCCTAGGTTTTAATGCTATCCCCAGCTAAACCCATGAACTAATGCAAAGCTACATCCTTGAGAGTGGATGGGAATAATTTCAACTTCTAATCATCAGTGGTGTAATAATAAGTTCTACATATGATAGCAAACACAAATAAGAAAGTATTTGGATCTTCTGAGGTCAAGCCAAGGAAGTGAGGAAGAGCAGAGGGGCTTATGTTTTTCATCTTGTCATCCCCAATGGTTTCTCTGATGGGAAAATCACCCTCAATTATTTCTCTATCTCCTTTGTCATTCCTATTTTTAACAATTATGTTAGTTGGAATGGGTTCTCCTTCTTCTTCTCCCTCTGCAGGCTCTTCAAAAATCATTGGTTGTTCACCTAAGGGGTCCTCCAATTCACAACCGCCGAAGAAGAGGGAAGCTTGGTTGTTTGAAGTGGTGGGGGTATTTGGTAGAAATTTTACTAAGTTACCCCTATTCCTATGAGGCATGAAAGATTTTTATTTTTTTTTCAAGATTTGAGACTACTTACAGAATTGAAATAACAAACTGAATGGAAACTAACTGCTAAATGAAATCTCACTTGCAGAATGGAAAAGAAAGAAAACCAACTTCCAATTACTCTTGCAAAAATGAATCTAATAGTAGAATGAAAGAGATAAGAAATGGTAGAAAGAAATCAGAAATCACGTCTTACTTAGACACCTCCCCTACAACAGTCCCAAAAAGTCATGAGCCCCAGTATTGCAAGAATGTTACAACTTCTGGGGCTACCAACTTTACTTTATCAACCTAGAGTTCGTATAAACTTGGAGGTGATAATGCTATATACATAAGTATATGTGATGGATCCACCCTTTGTCACTACTGAGCTGGTGGTAGACCACTATGGTTTCTCAAACCAACCTTCTATTGATTCAGAAGGAGTTTGATTGCCAATGAAGAAAAGGGTATTTTGCACTAATTGGGAGAATTGAAATATTGTCTACTACAATAAGGAGAAACTACAATCAATGCTTTAAACACAACACTCATCTAACTAATTGCTAAGAGATATTGCTTCAGAAATAACCAAACATGTGGGTAATCCTAATTTTCCTAGGCATGCAATCTGAAATAACCAAACATTATATTGTTTTTCATACGAATGAGCACAATAACTCTTTTTTCTTTTTTGTCCTTTTTTGTGAAAATGTGAATGCTAGATCCTCTTGGTGATGTGGCAGGTGGGTTAGAGATGGTGATGGAAGCTCAGATGTCTTGGGAAGAAAGTAGCAGTCTTCTCCTATCTTCCTAGATGCTTTTTTCACAAATCAGCCTCAAAACAGGCTACTATAGGTCGTCCTAAAGGATGTCCTAATGCTCCTACACGATACCCTGTATTACTAGCGATCTGGAGGAGAGAAATAGGAGTGATTTGGAAGGTAGTATATGGCTTAGGGAAGGTGGATGATGGAACAAATAAGGCAAGGGAGTGGCTAGGACTTCTTCAAAGCTCAAAACAGAGCTTGTAAGATGGTTGGATTTGCTCAATGAACCTATAAAGTTGTTCTTATGGAACGATGAATTGGTTGAGGAACTTGGTGGCTTTTGGTGATCATGGATGGATGAGGTTAGGCTAGGGTTGCTGGCATGAGATCTTCCTGCACTATTGAAACTCCTGCAATACATATATTACTGGAATTTATCCATGAATCATATGAAACAAGGAATATTTCTAATCAAATTAAGAAAGAAAAATTTCATTATTTAGTTGCCTCATTCACGCATGGAAATAATTGCAGAACATTGTGAAACACCATGAGATCAAATACCAATATGAAGATATCAGAAATGACAGTTGAAACCTATTCTTGAAAACTAGAAAGATGTTGGCCTAAGTAGTAGAAAACCCTAAATTCCATAAGAAATTAGAATTCTGTCTTTTTGGGGCTGAATAGGAGTTTTTCCTCAAACCATGGTCCCTAAAGAGAGAAGTGAGACCAAATCCACCTGCTATCATCCTTTTTGGTATTCATTTATCTCTCTAAAGCTACTGCTAAAGCAATGCTCAAATGGAAGAAAACTAATTAAATTCACCACTACTTGTAATGAGATAATGTGAAAGCCAATTCAACACTTAATCTATGAAATAACCTAAACATACTAGTACAAGAAGAGGATCATTTTCTTCTAGGGTTGGGCCCTAACCTAAGAGCTTTAGCCCTTTGAGTCAACTTAGTGTTCAATCAAGGAATGCTCATTCCCATTATCATATCAAAAAAAGTACATAACAATGTTTTTCCACCAAACTTGAACTCGAAAATTCTTAATGCTCTTACATAAAAAAAATGAGGATCTAGGCCTACTTATTTGTACAACTGAAGTCTCCAAAAACTTCCTTAAATATAGGGAGGCATGGCTCCCAAACTCAATATGAACTGGCTCTTAACTGTCACTGGCTTGACTGCCCATGATCTCCATGACTCGACTCCTTGCAACTCCGAGATAGTGTGATTTGATTGAGGAATATTTGAATGAGTGAGGATTTAATGACGAGGATCTATCTCCTCTAATCTCACCTCCTTGTCTCATTATATTTTCTACCCTTAATTAGCCAAAATTGCCATGATTTTCTCTAAAAAAACATGCAATCAATGCACATTAGATCACTAGACATACTTCTTACTTTTACTCATCTCATTCAAAAAAATATAATTAAAACATGTAAGAAATTATGAGAAGAGTGGATTTTAATAAGCTTGGAAGTGTATTAAGGTCCATATAGTTACCCAATGATGAGGCTTATCAGCAGTTTGAGTTGCCTCTATGTGATTGGTGCAACAAGTTTGGTTATGTTACTCTGGTAGTCTAATGTAGGTCATGTTGGAACAAATGGCGCATTGCATGGCCCGTCATATCCATATCTATTTGGCTCCATATGTGTCATGTGGTTCCTTGTCAGGTGCCTTTGATTGGCATGAATTGGCTCTCCAAGTATGTAACGAGGTAAATTTGTATTGAAGAGTTTAAATGAGGAGTGTGATAGAACAGTTGGTGACACATGTTGTGACACCTCGGGAGGTTAAGGGTTTGAGTTCTGTCATGTAGGTCACATCTTTATTTTTTCCCACAAAACTCCATTTTTTCGAGCCAATAAAAAAACGACATAGTGCATTTTGTAGAAATATTGCGGGAAAAGTACAACAGAAAACCAGAAAGGCGTAATTTTTAGAACATTTAATTCTTATAGTGTTTTATGGGTTAATTTGAAGGAAAAATGAATTTGAAAAAGGGGGTTTTATTGGGATTATTTTGTAATTTGAAAGAGGGGAGCTATAAACAGTTTTGGTAACAAGGGCCATGGTTATTGTCAAAATTATATCATGAATAGGTTTTGAAATGAACAAGTTGCAAAAGATTGATTATTAAAAGGCTAGGTTGATTTAGTTTGAGCTTGTGGATCCGGGTTCAAATTTTGTGAAAATTGGTCCACTACAGTTTGAAGAAGGAGGTGGGTACCTCTTTCAAAGTTGGTGCCTTAATTAGGCTAAAGTCTATTGCAATTTGGTGCTTGCATATTTTTGAGGTTGGTGCCCCAATCAGGTTATAGCCTATAGTAAATCAATGCTTACACATTTTTGGAACTTGCTGTCTCTAGCAATTTGGTGTCTGCAAACTTAGTTTTGGGGTTGGTGCCTATATATCGATGTAATCAAAACAAAATAAAATCAAACAATTTGTGGTTTTCTCCTACAAGGGTTTCCACGTACATCCAGTGTTCTCTTATGATGATTTGATGATGTTCATTAATGATGCATGCTTATGGTTACAATTTTGATTGATTAGTAAGTTGATTAAGTTGATGAAAATTTTCCATTACACTGATCCACTCTTGCAACACTCGTTGGTGCTAGCATATTTTTGAGGTTGGTGCCTCAATAAAGTTGTAGCCTATATAAAATCAATGTTTACACATTTTTGGAAGTTGGTGCCTCTAGCAAGTTGGTGCCTCCAAACTTATTTTTGGGGGTTAGTGCCTAAAAATCTATGTAATCAAAACAAAAGAAGATAAAATAATTTGTAGTTTCTCCTACAAGGGTTTCCATGTACATCTGGTGTTCTCTTATGATGACGTGATGATGTTCCTTAATGATACATGATTACAGTTACAACTTTGATTGATTAGTAAATTGTTTAAGTTGATGAAAATTTTCCATTACACTGATTCACTGTCGCAACACCCCCCCTCTAAGTGTAATCTTTAGTTTAATAGAAAATTGATTTCCAATTTTATTGGGTTAAGTGAGGAATATGAAGATGAAGATGTCTTGTGTTGGTTAAAAATAGGAACATGAGATTTTACTACAAAATTGGGTTATTTGGCTTGGTTTGGAATCTCAATTTAATGGTGAAATCAAATTTTGGTAGAGTACCCTCTGAAAGATTCACGTGCCTTTGAAATTTGAAATTACGTTGTTGATTTCATTAAACAATAATATTTTTATTAGAGTCAGTATTTGCATAATGCCATCAGTGATCAAAACTCCTCTTTTATATCATATTAGGGTCCCATTCTGAAACTTTTGTCATTCCACCTAGGTCCTCGTTTAAAAATGTACTCACTTATGGTAGTCCTATGTCAAAATCCCTACTCTCTCTCAAAAAATGAATATTTTTTGTCCCACTTTCATGTGTCTTACTGAGCATACATTGACTATAAAGGCTCATTTCATCATGTTTTGTGTTATTCAAGTCCACCTGGAGTATGCTCATTCAAGGCCCCATTAGGTCTTTAGGTTTCATTTTTCCAAGGTCCAATAAAACACCATTTCATTGCATGAGGCTAGAAAAAGTATGAAAGTGAACAAAATAATACCCATTTTTCAGTTAAAGAGTATTTGCAAGCATGTAACCATGGTTACCAAAGTTATAATTTGATTTCAAGTGAGAATTTCATTCCAGTTTGTAATTTTATTTCCAAAACAGAGATGTAACTCTATTTTTTATATTTATGTAATTTTATGTCATTATATGTAATAAGTAACTTTTCCCTACCTATCAACTCAGTTCCAAAATGCTAAAGGACCAAAATTCAAAGGTCAAAGTATTCCCAATGTATATCAAGTGATCAATTAGCCAAAGAAAAATCCAAGTGTAAAGGTATAGTTTCCAAGAGTAAAGCAAATGATCAAAGGAAGAAAGTGGGTCCCAAGGCCCAAATCATCAATATCATGAAGTATAAAAGCCACCAAGACATCAAAATAAAATTCATTTTCACTCTCAAAGATCAAGCTCACACTCCCTTGGCTCAAAAAGTCGACTTTGCAAGTTCAAAGCAAAAAAATTCTCTTGGCGTTGCGCTTAGGAGGAAGGTGTTGTGCTTAGAAGGGAGGCGTTGTGGGGGCTGCCTCTTTTAACATAGGCACTGTGCTTCTGGGTAAGGCGTTGTTCTTTTGCCCAGTGAGCCCCAGGAGCATCAAAACACCTCCAAATCTTCTCAAAATTTCAATATGGCCTTGTTTCCTCTTCTACGAAGTAAGTGACCATACTTTCCACCTATTTGCACTCCTAAACAACATTTGTTTTTAGTGTTTTGATTCCTAAGAAAAATTGGCCCTCCGGCAAGGAAAAAAACCTTAAATTCATCCGTATCCAAAAAATTTCTGCCCATAGACCCTACAACACCTTCCTACATCACTATTAAATGCATCCCTACCCTTACACTATCATTTCCTAGTCCCTAAACACTTTTCCCATAAAACCATAAGACCTATGTTTCCAAAATTCCTAGGTAGCCTCTACCATAAACCTATAATTTAATTTTCATTCCCAACTCCCTTGACATTTTCACCTCCTATCACCTCCCACAGCTCCACAATCCACTGCCTCATCTCCTCAATTTTTTATAGACTTATCCCTATTCCGTAGACCTATTTCCACTTCCCATTCCCACCTACCTTATCCCTAGGCTCTCTTAACCAAACACTATGGAGGAAGACAAATACTATGTGGAAGAGGATGATACACAAGAAGAGGAGGATAAGCAAGATGAAGAGGACAGAGAACAAAGGAGGCCACACAAAGGAGGTAGAATCCTAAGGCTGGAGCCCACTAACACAAATGAACTCATGGCTTCACCAATGGCAGTCTGATGTTTCCAGTATGTAGGTTGCCTTGATTTTTACAAAATGATTGAAAAAGTTTAGCATCATCCTGTTTTGACCAGACTTTTTTCTTCAAACCTTAAAGATAATCAAGTGACCCTAATAGGAGTGACCTTCACTTTGTCTACTTCCATCATCATTGTTGCCACAGGGATTCCAAGCATGGGTGAGAGGTGGTTTAAATCAAAAGATTTGGAGGATAAATTTTATGAGTCATTCATCAAACCACTATACAAAAATGACAGTTGGAGGGTGTTCCCTTTGAGATACCTTCTTAATAGGTATGACCCCATGATGAA
Source organism: Pinus taeda (assembly GCA_000404065.3). NCBI lineage: Eukaryota > Viridiplantae > Streptophyta > Pinopsida > Pinales > Pinaceae > Pinus > Pinus taeda. The sequence continues at coordinate 93,183 of APFE031275214.1, read as the reverse complement.
AATCAGCATGAATTACTTCACTTGTGAAGGAAAGTTCTCGAGGCTCTATACCTACCATATCAAACTGCTTATGCACTTCACAAGGGTCAAATTCCTCAATATCCCATACTATCTATTCATAAGAATAGACAAAATCGCCTCCATTCTGTAGAAGAGAGATTATTACCACTAGGTAAATAGCTTTTTCCATCACTCATTTATCAAGATCACTGCCCTTCATCACCTTGACCAGTTGCATATGTCATGGGACAATTTCATTACCAATGATATTTTCACTACTCCACAAGCTCCACATGCTGAAGGTATGCCTTCTTCATCTCACCCCATTGATCATCATGCTAAAGCCATACCTCCTCCATCTCCACCCACTACATCTATTCCTCCATCTGGTTAGTCACCCTCTGCATCACCACCATCATCACCATTTCATGATCATGCAGGGTCACCTAGCAGACTTGAGGTCATCAGGCCTAAGAGCACAAATGTGAGCACATTGGCACATACTTATCGGAGAGGCTAGATGCAGGTGTTTGACCCACAAATTGTGGGAGGGGCCTTTCCTTATTCATCAACAAATCAGGTACACAAAGGTAAGGAAAATATGGTAGAGGTAAAGATCCAGCAGCAGGATGAGGACCTCCATGAGATAGAACAAGATTTTGAGCTTATTGATCCAAGTGAGAAGGATGACTATGAGGATTTTAGCATAGTCATCAAGGAGAAGGATGCCCAAATTGGAGAGCTTCAGAATAAATTGGAGAGAGCTAACTTTGTCATTTCTTTTCTTGAGTAGGAAAACAAGGAGTTAAAGACCAAAAATTTGATCAATGAGGTGAAACTCATCAAGGCTCAAAGAGAAGTTAATAAAGGAAAGGCCATGCTTGATGAAGCATATGGGAAGTGTGGTGATTCTAATAAGGAAGAAGACCAAATTCCAAGACAGAGGCCCAGGACTAGAGGGCTAAAAAGAGCTCTAAAACAAGAGAGGCAAAAAGAGACTGAACTTGCAAATAACCTCACTTTGAATGAGCAGTTTGCCACCATGACCGGTAAGGAACTGGAATATTGGTTTGAAACAGCAAATGAGCATCTTGAGAAGCCCTTAAAGAAGTCAAATATGGACAATGACTTACAAACAAAGATGGCTAAATACTACTTCAAGAAAAATCAAATTGCAAGGTCCAAGCTCCAAAACGTCAAAACAAGACTTGAAACCCTATCTAAGAAAAAGGAGGAATACAAGCTTGAAATCCTTGTTGAGGCATCACTCATGGCCTAAGAAACCTCAACAACATTCCATAGGTGAAAAGAATTTAGAGCAATTTTTGCACCAGTCACATTGCCAAAAGTGCAATGCCCTAAGGTTGCACTTTTCCTAGAGACCTCCAAATCAAAAATGGCCACCCCCATTGGATTCAGAAGGACAAATACAACCGGGAAAACCACTTTGCTAATCCGTTTTGGGTCAACTAGGCAGTCAAAAGGTTAAAACACCCAAAACATCATGTTTCTGCCCTATTTTGAAGGTTGGGGCTATGCTTTTGACCAGTCTTGGGAGAATCAACATTTTGAGGGTCATCACTTGACCATTTTGGAAACTAAAGGTATATATAGAAAATAGACAGGACACACTTTCCAATGAGCTATCCTAGGCTCAATTTGGACACTTGGAACGTCCTAAAAAGTGGAGCTAAAGTTGGCGCTATGCTTAGGACAGTGGCGCTGCGTTTTTGACACAAATTTTTTGAGTTTCTTCATTTTGTAAATTTTCTCAGTTTTAACTGTTTCACCTTAACAAATCATGTTTTTACCAATGTAATTGATGGATGTAAATGTAATAATGATATTTTTACTGTTACCTAGGGTAAATACATTAGGTAAAAACTCTTTTTGTGATGTAGTGAATCAGTTTCCAAAAAGTGAGGGATGAGTCACTTTGACCACCCTACGCTCTAGCTATCAGTTTAGTTTTTGGTGGAACTACTCCTCTCATGGATTTGACCCCTGAGGCTAGGAGGAGTTTGCTTGAGCCCTATATCATGTACTTTTTTAGTCATTCTATAGGTTGGAATCCATTGGATGTTGTACTAGTGTTTTAGACTTTGGTATGGAATATATTGGATGAGTTGTATCTATAGCTATTTTGGTGGGATTCCTATGGCATGGTATTTTGATATTGTTTCTTCTTTAGTTACATGTGTGTGAATGTTTTGTATCTTCCATGATCCATTTCACTTCTAAATATGTTTTATTTTCAAGGTGTGATAAGCAGAATACATCTTCTATGCTCTGTTTTGGGAAAATTATCATAATTTGTTTTATTTCTTTAGTTTAAAAAGAATCCATGGTTTCCATGCTCCTTTTAGCACCTCATCAGTCTAAACAATTTCATCAATATACTACAAAGTGTTAAATTACTTGCCTACCTTGCCCCATCAAATGTATGCAATTTTGATTTTCTTTTTCCTTGACCTAGCTCACTCTCTGACCTAATTCACTCATCTAGTGACTACCCTAATCAAATCAAATCAAAACCTTTAGCTACTATATCTAGCCTAAAACCCTAATCCCTCTAGCCCTTTTAGGTTGTGATCCTTTGGAGAGAGCCCTCCCTGGCTTGGTAAGGCTAGCTACCAAGTCAAAAGGTATGTCTGTGGTTACCTTAGCTAGACTCTTCCCTAGCCTTGGAGATCTGGAGGAGTGATAACAATTTGGACATGGGAACTTAGACTAAAACAGACCTATATTGGACCCAACATAGGTGCTCTTTGTATAAATAATGAGGATTCTGCATCTCACATTTTTATTTCGTGTCCTTGTATAATGCAAGTGATGCAAATTGTGAGCTATAATTTTAAGTAGAAAGCATCCTAGTTGAAGAAAACTTTAGTCGATTGCAGGTGGGAATGATTAAATAAAAATTACATTGGGCAACTTGATGCATTCCTAGGGATTCTTGTCTATGGTATTTGATGGGCTTGAAACTCAAGTATTTTTAGAGATGTCGATTTCTCATCAGATGTTTATGTTAGTCTTATTATCCAACTATCTAAGCAATATAAGGTGGACCTCAAGACTAAGAATCCTCATTCTCCAATTATTCCAATTTTAAGGAGGAGCATTCTGTGAGAATTTTTTGATGGCGTTAGTCAAGGCCATCTTCTAATTAGTGAGATTGGTGCAATAATATTCCTAACCAATCTCATTTTCTTCATATCACATATGTCTAAGGAAGAGGCTCTAATAATAAAGTAGAATTCGTAACATTATGGATTTTACTTGAGGTAGCAAAGGAAAAAGGAGTTAAGAAACTCTAGGTGATGTGAAAGTCAAAATTAATCATTGCTTAGGCCACAAATAAATTTTATGTGTTGAATCTGCACATTGACTCTTTGCTTTAAGTTTTCCTTTCAACATGTTTATAGAGAGTTAAAGATGTTTATAGAGAGTTAAAGAGTGAATTCTCTAAAAAACACTCTCTTCCTCTAGAGTCTTTTATAATATGTAAGTTTATTGGTGGAGTCATTATAGAGTCCATAAAGTTTTAGTTTTTATAAAATGATCCACTCTTTTTTGAAAATTACCTAAATAAATTAATATAAAATAAAATTTTAAAATAAAATAAATCCAATATTAATAGACAAAATAAAATAAAATGGACCCAGTAACAACCTCTCGGATAGAACATAACCTTTTCCTAACCCAAATTTAAAAAATTTAAAATCCAATATAATCCCCAAACAACCCTAAAATATATATTCAACTTTTCAATTTTTTTAATTTATTTTATTTTATATATAATATACTATACTCATAATATCGCTTTTCCAATCTTAAAAGTAAAACACCTTTCTTACACGCACACGTGACTATTAGATCTTCTTTTCTTCACTCCCTATGTTAAAAGTGGAAAGACTTCACCCTTTATATAATTAACGATAAAAGATTTATATCATTTATGAAAATTTATACCATTTGGAAAGATATATAAAATTATAGTTTTAATTTAAAAAAAAAAAAAAAAAAAATAATTATTATTAATTAAGTTAAGAGATGAAGATTATATTTTGAATAAGATTTGGTGAAGTATGCTGTATAATAATTATGTAAATTAGATGTAGATATCATAAATTTAAAAATAGGTTGGTAAATGTTAATAATATTAATTTATGATAAACATCAAAACATTTATATACATAATACATTTTAAATATTGCTATGAATTAAAAGACATATATTAAATAAATATTATTAATTATAAAATAAATTAACTATATAAATTAAACACATATAAATCATTATTATAAAATATTTATATGCATTACTTCTTTAATCATGGAAATTCAATAATTTTATCATGAAAATTATTAATTTTTAAATAGCTTTTATTAAAACACTATAAAACAATAAAATAATTTATCAATAAATATAACACATATTGATATAACATTTTCTTTAATTAATTAATTTAACCCAACCCCTAACTATTAATCCCCCAACATCATTATAATATAATGAATTTATAATATAACTTAACCTCCGAGCAATAAAGATCCACCTTTGTAGATTTTGTTTTATGAGCGCGATTGGAGATCACGTCAGCCGCAAATCTCTGACTTTGTATGTCACAGGTATTCAAGAAACACACCGTAAATAAAACTAAGTCAAGCATGTCACGTTCTGTTCCAGTAGCACACTCTAAAAGGAGCTTTGACGCAGCCTTTGGACTTTGTATACTTGTCTAAATCCAACTGTAGTATGAATGAGAAATTAAGAAACGATCGTTGAAGCGGCCATAAAGTCGGAAAAGGCTCTAAGCATGCTCCATGCAGATTCGCTGCACATTCATGCGTGTATGTTGCTTCTAATATTGTTGCCATGAACGCACGTATCGGCTATGGTGTAATCTCTTTGAAAGAGAAATATAATGAAAAAGGGACCTATAACTAGGTCTCTACATATTTGTCTGGATATGCTCCTATTTTTTTCTCCTCATCAAAAAGCTTAATTTTATTTAAAATATAAAATTACATTCTATAACTACATTGACAGGTACGTATTTCAGTATATGGATCCACCACGGTCACCAAAAAAAGACATATAGTCTATCAAGGACTATTATAAATATTGTTCTCCAATAGACTGAAACAAACAGTACGGGCATGCATTTCAGTATATGGATCCAATCGAATAAGGCCAAAATAGAAAGGTAAAATAGCCTAACAAGGACTATTACATATATTCGTTTCCAAAAAGACTGAAATTAAGACAACAAACCACTGACTACATAAAATGAGTCACAATTTTTTTTTATATGAAGTAAGTTTTGTTACACCGAAACCGTTCTCAAGAGGTAGGAAATCCGTTTCAATGGTTCTCTTGTTCTTGGGAGCTTTGGAACTGTATGGGAGCTTCAATGGGAGTATGGGAGTTTCAATGAGAGCTTGGAAAATTTCCGAGAGCTTTGAACATTGTTGAACTGCCCACAAAACATGAGCCTATGTTGAAATCTTCGCAGGAAGAAAGGTCAAAGACATCCCTTTCCAATGGTTCCCCTAGTCCTGGGAGCTTTGGAACTATATGGGAGCTTCAATGGGAGTATGGGAGCTTCAATGGGAGCTTGGGAAATTTCTGGGAGCTTTGAACACTCTTGAACTGCCCACAAAACATGAGCTTATGTTGAAACCTTCGCAGGAAGAAAGGTCAAAGACATCCCATTCCAATGGTTCGGTTCCCACATTCCTTGGAGCTTTGGAACTATATGGAAGTATGGGAGCTTGGGAAAGTTCACAGAACGGGTTCCTGGCTTTGGAACTTCAATGGGAGCTTCAATGGGAGTATGGGAAAACTGCCCAAAAAACATAGGCATGAGCCTGGCTTTGGAACTGTATGGGAGCTTCAATGGGAGTACGGGAAAACTACCCACAAAACATAGGCATGAGCCTATGTTGTTGAACTGCCCACAAAACATGAGCCTATGTTGAAACCATCACAGGAAGAAAGGTCAAGGATGTGTACATGAGCCTATGTTGAAACCTTCACAGGAAGAAAAGTCAAAGACATCTTTAACACAAATATCTTCATGAGCCTATGTTGAAACCTTCGCATGAAGAAAGGTCCTGGCTTTGGAACTGTATGGGAGCTTCAATGGGAGTATGGGGAAACTACCCACAAAACATAGGCATGAGCCTATGTTGTTGATCTTCCCACAAAACATTAGCCTATGTTGAAACCTTCACAGGAAGAAAGGTCAAGGATGTGTACCTGAGCCTATGTTGAAACCTTCGCAGGAAGAAAGGTCAAGGATGTGTACCTGAGCCTATGTTGAAACCTTCGCAGGAAGAAAGGTCAAAGACATCTTTAACACAGATATCTTCATGAGCCTATGTTGAAACCTTCGCAGGAAGAAAGGTCCTGGCTTTGGAACTGTATGGTAGCTTCAATGGGAGTATGGGAAAACTACCCACAAAACATAGGCATGAGCCTATGTTGTTGAACTGCCCACAAAACATGAGCCTATGTTGAAACCTAAACCTTCGCAGGAAGAAAGGTCAAGGATGTGTACATGAGCCTATGTTGAAACTTTAATGAGGTCAAAGACATCTTTAACATAGATATCTTCATGAGCCTATGTTGAAACCTTCACAGGATGAAAGGTCAAGGATGTGTTCATGAGCCTATGTTGAAACCTTCGCAGGAAGAAAGGTCAAAGACATCTTTAACAAGGATATCTTTAATTGAGTAACTCAAGCAATCTCTTGATGGGTTAAGAAAGTGTGTGGTCGATGTATCTGGGATGTCATGCCCATAAGTATTTCTTTTGTTGTTTATGTATATATATTGCAAAAGATTGTGTGTGCATATTGTATGTCAGAGTGAATGCTTAAACATTAGAGTTGTTTTTCTCGTCATAATAACTAGACAAACATGTGAGAGAACTGATAATGAACTTGACATTATATATATATAAAGAGAGTTCACCGAGAGAGACACCCAGAGAATATATATTTATATAGAAGAGAGATTATACATTTACTATTTATATATTTAAATTGATTTTAATA
>APFE031275214.1:74308-86109 GCA_000404065.3 Pinus taeda | reverse complement strand
AAAGTGTTAAATTACTTGCCTACCTTGCCCCATCAAATGTATGCAATTTTGATTTTCTTTTTCCTTGACCTAGCTCACTCTCTGACCTAATTCACTCATCTAGTGACTACCCTAATCAAATCAAATCAAAACCTTTAGCTACTATATCTAGCCTAAAACCCTAATCCCTCTAGCCCTTTTAGGTTGTGATCCTTTGGAGAGAGCCCTCCCTGGCTTGGTAAGGCTAGCTACCAAGTCAAAAGGTATGTCTGTGGTTACCTTAGCTAGACTCTTCCCTAGCCTTGGAGATTTGGAGGAGTGATAACAATTTGGACATGGGAACTTAGACTAAAACAGACCTATATTGGACCCAACATAGGTGCTCTTTGTATAAATAATGAGGATTCTGCATCTCACATTTTTATTGCGTGTCCTTGTATAATGCAAGTGATGCAAATTGTGAGCTATAATTTTAAGTAGAAAGCATCCTAGTTGAAGAAAACTTTAGTCGATTGCAGGTGGGAATGATTAAATAAAAATTACATTGGGCAACTTGATGCATTCCTAGGGATTCTTGTCTATGGTATTTGATGGGCTTGAAACTCAAGTATTTTTAGAGATGTCGATTTCTCATCAGATGTTTATGTTAGTCTTATTATCCAACTATCTAAGCAATATAAGGTGGACCTCAAGACTAAGAATCCTCATTCTCCAATTATTCCAATTTTAAGGAGGAGCATTCTGTGAGAATTTTTTGATGGCGTTAGTCAAGGCCATCCTCTAATTAGTGAGATTGGTGCAATAATATTCCTAACCAATCTCATTTTCTTCATATCACATATGTCTAAGGAAGAGGCTCTAATAATAAAGTAGAATTCGTAACATTATGGATTTTACTTGAGGTAGCAAAGGAAAAAGGAGTTAAGAAACTCTAGGTGATGTGAAAGTCAAAATTAATCATTGCTTAGGCCACAAATAAATTTTATGTGTTGAATCTGCACATTGACTCTTTGCTTTAAGTTTTCCTTTCAACATGTTTATAGAGAGTTAAAGATGTTTATAGAGAGTTAAAGAGTGAATTCTCTAAAAAACACTCTCTTCCTCTAGAGTCTTTTATAATATGTAAGTTTATTGGTGGAGTCATTATAGAGTCCATAAAGTTTTAGTTTTTATAAAATGATCCACTCTTTTTTGAAAATTACCTAAATAAATTAATATAAAATAAAATTTAAATAAAAATAAATCCAATATTATTAAACATAAATAAAATAAAATGACCCAGTTACAGCACCTCTTCGGGATGAACATAACTTTTCTACAAATTTAAAAATTTAAAATCCAATATAATCCAAAACAACCTATATATATTCCTTTTCCAATTTTTTTTTAATTTATTTTATTTTAAATAATTATAATAATACTCTATAATCATCCTTTTCCAATCTTAAAAGTAAGAACACCTTTCTTACACGCACGTGCCTATTAGAATCTTCTTTTCTCACTCCCTGAGTTACGTGGAAATACTTCATCAATGTATTAAAATTTATCACGGGCAGATTATAGTTTAATTTAAAATTAAAAAAAAAATGAATTATTATTAATTTTAGTCGGTGGTGAATATTGTATTTTGAATGAGGTGGGTTAAGTATCATGTATATAAATTAATGTAAAATTAGTGTGGATATATAAATTAAATAGTTGGTAAATATTGACAAATATCAATCTATAATAAACATCAAAACATTTATTCATGATACATCTTATATTGCTTGAATTAAAAAAATGACATGTATTAACTAAACATTATTAATTATAAAATAAATTACTATATAAATTAAACACATATAAATACATTTTATAATAAATTTTAATCATATTCTTTAATCATGGAAATTCAATAATTTTATCATGAAAATTATTAATTTTTAAATAGCTTTTATTAAAACACTATAAAACAATAAAATAATTTATCAATAAATATAACACATATTGATATAACATTTTCTTTAATTAATTAATTTAACCCAACCCCTAACTATTAATCCCCCAACATCATTATAATATAATGAATTTATAATATAACTTAACCTCCGAGCAATAAAGATCCACCTTTGTAGATTTTGTTTTATGAGCGCGATTGGAGATCACGTCAGCCGCAAATCTCTGACTTTGTATGTCACAGGTATTCAAGAAACACACCGTAAATAAAACTAAGTCAAGCATGTCACGTTCTGTTCCAGTAGCACACTCTAAAAGGAGCTTTGACGCAGCCTTTGGACTTTGTATACTTGTCTAAATCCAACTGTAGTATGAATGAGAAATTAAGAAACGATCGTTGAAGCGGCCATAAAGTCGGAAAAGGCTCTAAGCATGCTCCATGCAGATTCGCTGCACATTCATGCGTGTATGTTGCTTCTAATATTGTTGCCATGAACGCACGTATCGGCTATGGTGTAATCTCTTTGAAAGAGAAATATAATGAAAAAGGGACCTATAACTAGGTCTCTACATATTTGTCTGGATATGCTCCTATTTTTTTCTCCTCATCAAAAAGCTTAATTTTATTTAAAATATAAAATTACATTCTATAACTACATTGACAGGTACGTATTTCAGTATATGGATCCACCACGGTCACCAAAAAAAGACATATAGTCTATCAAGGACTATTATAAATATTGTTCTCCAATAGACTGAAACAAACAGTACGGGCATGCATTTCAGTATATGGATCCAATCGAATAAGGCCAAAATAGAAAGGTAAAATAGCCTAACAAGGACTATTACATATATTCGTTTCCAAAAAGACTGAAATTAAGACAACAAACCACTGACTACATAAAATGAGTCACAATTTGTTTTTATATGAAGTAAGTTTTGTTACACCGAAACCGTTCTCGAGAGGTAGGAAATCCGTTTCAATGGTTCTCTTGTTCTTGGGAGCTTTGGAACTGTATGGGAGCTTCAATGGGAGTATGGGAATTTCAATGAGAGCTTGGAAAATTTCCGAGAGCTTTGAACATTGTTGAACTGCCCACAAAACATGAGCCTATGTTGAAATCTTCGCAGGAAGAAAGGTCAAAGACATCCCTTTCCAATGGTTCCCCTAGTCCTGGGAGCTTTGGAACTATATGGGAGCTTCAATGGGAGTATGGGAGCTTCAATGGGAGCTTGGGAAATTTCTGGGAGCTTTGAACACTCTTGAACTGCCCACAAAACATGAGCTTATGTTGAAACCTTCGCAGGAAGAAAGGTCAAAGACATCCCATTCCAATGGTTCCCACATTCCTTGGAGCTTTGGAACTATATGGAAGTATGGGAGCTTGGGAAAGTTCACAGAACGGGTTCTTGGCTTTGGAACTGTATGGGAGCTTCAATGGGAGTATGGGAAAACTGCCCAAAAAACATAGGCATGAGCCTGGCTTTGGAACTGTATGGGAGCTTCAATGGGAGTATGGGAAAACTACCCACAAAACATAGGCATGAGCCTATGTTGTTGAATTGCCCACAAAACATGAGCCTATGTTGAAACCATCACAGGAAGAAAGGTCAAGGATGTGTACATGAGCCTATGTTGAAACCTTCACAGGAAGAAAGGTCAAAGACATCTTTAACACAAATATCTTCATGAGCCTATGTTGAAACCTTCGCATGAAGAAAGGTCCTGGCTTTGGAACTGTATGGGAGCTTCAATGGGAGTATGGGGAAACTACCCACAAAACATAGGCATGAGCCTATGTTGTTGATCTTCCCACAAAACATTAGCCTATGTTGAAACCTTCACAGGAAGAAAGGTCAAGGATGTGTACCTGAGCCTATGTTGAAACCTTCGCAGGAAGAAAGGTCAAGGATGTGTACCTGAGCCTATGTTGAAACCTTCGCAGGAAGAAAGGTCAAAGACATCTTTAACACAGATATCTTCATGAGCCTATGTTGAAACCTTCGCAGGAAGAAAGGTCCTGGCTTTGGAACTGTATGGTAGCTTCAATGGGAGTATGGGAAAACTACCCACAAAACATAGGCATGAGCCTATGTTGTTGAACTGCCCACAAAACATGAGCCTATGTTGAAACCTAAACCTTCGCAGGAAGAAAGGTCAAGGATGTGTACATGAGCCTATGTTGAAACTTTAATGAGGTCAAAGACATCTTTAACATAGATATCTTCATGAGCCTATGTTGAAACCTTCACAGGATGAAAGGTCAAGGATGTGTTCATGAGCCTATGTTGAAACCTTCGCAGGAAGAAAGGTCAAAGACATCTTTAACAAGGATATCTTTAATTGAGTAACTCAAGCAATCTCTTGATGGGTTAAGAAAGTGTGTGGTCGATGTATCTGGGATGTCATGCCCATAAGTATTTCTTTTGTTGTTTATGTATATATATTGCAAAAGATTGTGTGTGCATACTGTATGTCAGAGTGAATGCTTAAACATTAGAGTTGTTTTTCTCGTCATAATAACTAGACAAACATGTGAGAGAACTGATAATGAACTTGACATTATATATATATAAGAGAGTTCACGGCGAGAGAGACACCCAGAGAAATATATATTTATATAAGGAAGAGAGATTATACATTTACTATTTATATATTTAAATTGATTTAATATTTAAATATTTTGAATCAATATTAATTTTTGATTATTATATAAAATATATAATTAAAAAAATGTTTTTAATTTTAGAATTTTTAATTTTTTATTATATAATATTACCGGATTAGTCATTTTCTATAATTTTTGGGGAAACTTCTAGCTGTTCAGGAAACGCGTAACCAAGTTTCCAACCTTCCCACATTTCGGAAACTCTTTCAACATAAGGAATAAGTAAATAAAGCCTTCCAAAAAGTTGATATCAGAATCAAACTTAACACTGCTTCAACGCAGATTAGGCAGATCAATGTTGTTGATGGAAGGTTTATCAACTTAACACTGCTTCAACGCAGATTAGGCAGATCAATGCTGTTGATGGAAGGTTTATGATAAAATTCATAAATTTGATCATTTGTTGCTCCTGGATTATTTAAATTCTAAAATCCAAAAGAATGTCTTCCTTTGAGAGACCATTTTCTTTACTATGAAGTTTCTTATAAACATGGAACACTGAAAAGTGAGTGATTATTTCTTCCAGTAAAGTTAGTAATCTCATATTGTAGCATTTGTAAGATCCTTCGATCCAATTTATTATCAACAATGAGTCTCTAAGGATTTGTGGGTGATCCAATCCTTTCTCAATTGAAAACATAAGCAACAGTTTAAGAGATAGAAGCTCCGGGTAGTTATTTGAGCCTGCTCCCAATCCCAATTTTAGAGAGAAAGAATGTGTCTCTGAAAAATCTAGAACAACTCCTCGACCACCATTACGAGGGTTTCCCTAAGCAGCCCCGTGAAAAAAGCCCATGGATACGTATTTTTATTATTAATCTTTTGTTCCTTTGGGACAAGGTCAAACAACTAAAATCTTAGACGTAGAAATCTCAATAGGCATGGAATGATCTTCGAAGATAGCTATGTTTCTTGTAAGGTAAATGTCCCAAATTGTTAAAAGAGGTAATATTTAGTATAGTTTGTTCTCTCTAAGTGAGAGCCATTGAAACTGTGTCTCCATTAACTTGTCACCTGACCAAATACGTGTAATTCTGAGCTTCGTCATAACATATTGCCAAACTTTTTATAATATGGACACGACAAGAATAAATGACTAACAAATTCTTCATCCTTTACTTAGTGCACAAACTTTTTATAATATGGACACGACAAGAATAAATGACTAACAGATTCTTCATCCTTTACTTAACGCACATATGCTAGGGCCTTGAAAACCTTTCTCAGATAAATTATCCCAAGTTGCTATTTTGTTAGTTAGAATGCATCACATGAAAAGTCTAGAATGCATCGCATGAAAAGTCTAGATTTCACTGGATTATTGATTTTTCATAATAGTTTCCCAATCCTAATGAATATCTTACACTAGCAGAAATGAGCTAATTATATTCAGCTTTTGACGAATATGCCATGAGAATCATATGAGCATATAAGAAGCAAGATAAAAATAGAGCTTTGATATCAAGATAAAAATCAGACTTGAATTGAAAAAAAGAAGGAGTTGCAGCTCACATGTGAGTACTGCACCTCGAGACTGCACTCAAACAAAGAGAACTTTCTCCGTACATTCTACTACATCAAATGAGTAATTACATCATTAAGTACATTAATAGAGATAAGGAAGTTGCAACCAAACTCCTAAACTCTATGAACAAATCCTAAACTAAGGAGATATGTTACAACTTGTGTAACCATTTCTCCATTAATACAAAATAATATTAATTATTTTCAACTCGCCTCCTTAATGGAGAAAGGATTATCCTAAACTCCTAGCATCCCCATAAACAATTCAAACTTTATACGCTCAAGAGGCTTAGTAAAAATATTAGCCATGTTATCACAAGTTTTACAATATTCAACACATATCTCTTTTGGCTGTAGTTTCTCTCAAACAAAATGAAATTAAGTATCGATATGCTTGGTATTTTTATGAAATATTGGATTGTATGCAAGCTTGATGGTACTTTGGTTGTCAGTTTTGATAATAGCTAATTCTTTTTGCTATAATGGTGTTGCTGCTGATCTGCACTGCTCCATTCTGAACCTTTCCAGCAAGCTTCTGGCATACTTCCCTTGAGTAAGAAAAGTTTGTCCAGTGTCTTCCCATACCTCCAATTCCAAGCAATAATGAAGGTTTCCGAGATCTTTCATCTCAAACACTTGTGACATCTGTTGTTTGATTTATTTGATCAGATTGTTAGCATTCCCTGTTATGATCATATCATCTACATACAAAGAAATCAAAATAATTTTCCTCTGTTTATTAAACTTGGTATACAGATTTGGATCACTCAAGCTCCTATTAAAGCCATGTTGTACAAAAAAGTCATACCACGACCTAGGTGCCTGTTTTAAACCATAAAGTGCCTTTTTCAATTTACACACAAGATGTTCCTACTCCTTTTTCACAAAACCTTCGGGTTGTACTAAATAAATTTCTTCCTTGAAGTGATCATTCAGAAATGCATACTTAACATCTAGCTGGTGTAGCTGCCATTTGTGTTTTGTTGCTAAGGAAATTAACATTCTAATGGTGTTTAGTTTGACTACAGCAGAAAAGGTGTCATCGAAATCTATTCTCTCTTGTTGTGAGTAACCCTTTACTACCAGTCTAGCTTTAAGTTTCCCTATACTCCCATCTGCATTTATTTTTGGTTTATACAACCATTTGCATCCTATGCGGGTTTTACCTTCAGGCAATTCAACCAAATCCTAAGTATGGTTTCTGTTTATTGATTCTATTTCCTCATACATTACAGCCCTCCATGCATCAGATTTACTTGCTTCCTCATAATTTGCAGGTTCTACAATGTTTAAAAACTTTGACATTAATGCATAGTCTTTCAATTTAGAAGGTAATCGATTCTTCCTACTTGATCTCCTTGGTAGGGGACTTACCTCAAATCTGCCTATTTCAGCCTTTTTTGGGCTTGCATTATTGATTACATTACCTGTTACTTCTTCTTCTTGTTACTGCTCCTGCTCTTCATCTTCTTCACTGTTTTCTTCCATTAGCAATGGAATGTGCCAATCACTGTTAGAGTTATTCTTTCCTTCTTCAACCTGTTCATGAAATATGACATCTCTGCTTGCAAAAACCTTGTGAGTCACAAAATTGAATAACCTATATGCCTTAAACTCAGTGCCATATCCAACAAATATACATTTAAGGGCTTTGGGATCTAACTTCTTCCTATCTACCTTAGGTATATGAGCATAAGTTTTTCACCCAAATATTCTTAAGTGACTCACTGCTGGTTTGAATCCAAACAATGCTTCAAAAGCGGTTTTGAAGCCTAGACATCTAGTAGGACTCCTAATCTTTAAGTACACGGTAGTGTTAATAACTTCTGCCCAAAGACCATTTGGTAGACCCTTACCTTGAAGCATGCTCCTTGCGCACTCCACAAGAGTTTTGTTCTTTCGTTCTTCCACTCCATTCTGCTGTGGAGTGTGGGGCACTATACACTGTTGCACAATCCCATGATGCTTGCAGAAATTCACGAACTCTCCCAACCTATATTCTCCCCCTTGATCTGAGCGGAGAATTTTTATCCTTTTTCCTGTCTGTTTTTCTACCATGGATTTGAACTCTTTAAAATACTGAAAGGCTTGACTCTTTTTACTCAGAAAGTATATCCATGAAAATATAGTGCAAGCATCTGTAAATAAGATAAAGTAATATGCTCCTCCTAATGACCTAGTTTGCATAGGTCCGTAGATGTCTATATGCACCAATTCTAAAATATCTCTTTCCTTTTTATTAACATGCAAAGGGAACTCTTCTCTATGCATTTTCCCTCATGCACATCCATCACAATCCAGTTTAACATTATGGAAAACAGGGGGTCCATCAACCATATCTTTTCTCTGAAGTAGGATGAGGTCTTGCAGATTGTCGACAACAATAACACTATCACCTCTTGCCATGAACCTGTCAAGTAGATGACTGCCAACAAAGCTAGCTCCACCCGTCACGAAAACTCGCAGGGACTTTCTCTTCAAACCTAGGGGCACTTTAGCCCCCAAATTCACCATCGAACCTGAATGATACTAAGCAAACCAAGAAACAAGAGTCTCATAAACAACCCGATGAGGCTTTTCGGGCACAAACCTTCCATTTTCATTAACATTAGAAGCCAAAAAACTAGGCTGAAGGATAAAGAAAGTTGATGCGATGGTGATTCCTATCAAAATAAACAGCAGCTGCTGCTCCCTGAGGAAATAATCTACTGGACTGATAATAGACCACGACTTTTTTGGCTTAAGAGATTACTCATCACTGTTACTCATATTGGATTGATAAAATTTCTGATCCTCTGATGAATAAGTCTTCAATGAGCCACCATCGGGCAAGTCCGATCTGCTGCCACTAAACAGATCAGGAACTCCAATGCGCCACCACCGGGCAAATCCAATCTGCTACCACTGAATAGATCAGGAACTCCAATGCGCCACCACCAGGCAAATCTGATTTGCTACCACCGAACAGATCAGGAAATCCAATGCGCCACCACTAGGCAAATCCGATCTGCTACCACCAAATAGATCAGGAATTTCAAAGTGCCACCACTGGGAAAGGTCGATCTGCAAAAAAAAATTGCAGATTTACCAAAGAGAAAGAGGCTAGTGCTTATCGACAGTGAAATATCCGCGACATAAACAAAATGCACGCGTCTTACGAAATTGGCGTAAGGCTCGATTTTCCGCGCTAATAGCACTTTCTAGTGCACTGACATGACTAGCACTCTCAAAACCGCGCCAAATGGCGTGACTATTCCTTAATAAACCATGCCAACCCTTCCTTCTGCTCAAAAATGGTGCGACTGTTCGCGACAAAACCGTGCCAACCCTTTCTTGCACTTAGAGATGATCAGTCATCTGAGACCTGTCTTTAGGTGTTACTGCAGTCCACCTGATTCTACGAATGCTTCTCTACATTCCTACTGCCACTATAGTTCTGTAATCAATGATGCATCCTAAAAAAAAAAAATTAAGGTTGTCCCCACTCTGTGCTCTGATACCAAGATAAAAATAGAGCTCTGATACCAAGATAAAAATCAGACTTGAATTGAAAAAAAGAAGCAGTTGCAGCTCACAAGTGAGTACTGCACCTGGAGACTGCACTCAAACAAAGAGAACTCTCTCCGTACACTCTACTACATCAAATGAGTAATTACATCATTAAGTACATTACTAGAGATAAGGAAGTTGCAACCAAACCCCTAAAATCTAGGAACAAATCCTAAACTAGGGAGATACGTTACAACTTGTGTAACCATTTCTCCATTAATACAAAATAATATTAATTATTTTCAACTAAGCATGTAAGCTTCCAATGTATATATGCCATAAATAGTGAAGGGCCAGGGGAATGTCTAAATGATCAGCCAAAACCCAACCATGCATCCAAAGATTTGTTTGAGCTGGGTCTGCAAATTGGCTCAGGTATACAAGGCCATTGCCATGAAGAAAAACAATCAATTGCTTCGAAAGATTAATAAGACTTCCAATCCAAGGATCGAGACTGGCCTTTAAGTGAGATCTGTCACCCACTTTCCATGCTAATCTTGAATCAATCAAAGAGAAAGAGGATATAACAACATTCCATAGGATATACATTAGTTTTTTATTTGTTTGGTAAACAAATCCAATCTACTGACGAAATAACGTGTATATATTTCATGTACACCACTTCAGTCCAAAAAGATTGTGTTTTTAATAACTTCCAACTAACTTTAGCAATTAAAATTTTGAAAAAAAAATATAAGTATTTCAAACTTTAGTACTCAAAAGTTCTTGGGAAAATATATTTTTGATTTGATAATCTTAAGAACTTTATAAATTATGGTTAATTTTTTATTTTTATTTTTTTTCAAATAGCTTGGTCAAACACATTAACTATAATATATTTTGAAAAGGAACAATCTATCTTAGCTTTCAATTTGATAAGTTGACTCAAAGAGGATGTTATAAATAACAAAACAAGTTTAAAGCCACTCCTAAACAAAAATTTAACAAGATTCTAACATTTCAAGCAATAATAATATGGAGGCATTGATTTTAAAAGAATTTATTATGAAATAAGAATAGAGTTTTCTAGTATATAGGCTAGCACCTAAAAAGCACAAACCTAATTGTGTTTAGATTCAAATGTGAATGTTTGGAAAACATTATAGCTTTAATAACCACACATTTGAGATTTCCATATCCAACAACAAATTAGATTTGTTTTCTAATCAATCTAATAAATAAACCCATTTTATAAAAACTATGATCTTTCTGCAATGTAGAAAGACTAAAGAAACTACATAAAACTATCAAAATCAAACTAGTTAAAACAACTATTTCACTTGAATAAACAAAAAAAAGTCGGTTAGTGTTTTATATAGAATATCAATGGTTCATGGATGTGGGAATGTCATGTGAGTTTCAACCTTTAAACTTTAGGATTCATTGTTCATGCTTTATGCTTTAGTGTGTAGAATGTACGATCACATGGTATGACTGAAAAAAAGTCTAAAAATCCACTATGGATCATTTATGCCTATATTTAAGTCTCATCTTAAATTCTTATTATTGTGGGTGTTGCATGGTGCAAAACTTACCTTGGGGTCTTAGCCAACAAATCACTATCTTCTTATATGTATAGTCTAAAGAGATGACATTTTCACCTAGAAAAGAATAAGAAATTTTGCTAAATTTTAATTAAAATTGGTGAAATTTTTTAGAAATCCAAATTATAGTCATCAAATTAACAATTTGAAAAATTAAATAACCATCATTAATAATGTGTAAATTTCAAAATTTCAAAATATAAATCAATGCTTGTCAAATTTAATCTCACCATATATAATAATAAAGGTGATAATGCTTCAAAGATGAATATACAACCAATCAATCTCTAATTTCTATTAAGAAATGAAATTGGTGGCGAGACAAAGGAAACAAATGAAATTCGAATAAACGCTCATGTTCATTTTTCCAACTTGCTAATATAAAAGAGCGGTTAACTCGGATTATGTTAAGCCACTATTTGTGTATTAATTACAATATTAACTTGCTAACATAAAAGAGCGGTTAACTCGGTTTATGTTAAGTCACTATTTGTGTATTAATTACCATATTAATATTAATAATTTTGTATTGTTGGTTATTTAAATTGGAAAATAAAAATTTAAATGGTAGAAAAATGTAGGAAAAATAAAAATTTAT
>APFE031275214.1:51779-73658 GCA_000404065.3 Pinus taeda | reverse complement strand
TATAAATAATTTTATTTTTTTCCAAATATTTTAATTTTATTTATTTAAATTAGGATTGATTCATGGTGATTGAATCTTATTGTGTCAAAATGGTTTCCACATGGTTGACAGGCCTCATTGCTCTGAGCTGTGTAATCAAAACATGACGAATAATAAATAGCTGATGCCCAACATACCGAGTTCTTTTTCCATGTGCTCGGAGCCACATGGCAACCCCGTCAAGAGCTAGGACACCATCTTCACATGGATATCAAGGGCAGTTTTTATTTCGTAGATTATAGCATAGTAAATGCCCCTTGACATGGGCTGATATAACACCATATAACAGGCGACGGGGTGATGAGAGAGAAAAAAAACGCACGGTGTATTATATGGTGTTATATCGGCCCCATGTCAGGGGCATTTACTATACTATAGTCTACAAAATAAAAACTGCCGCTATCAAGTTGAACTGGTCGAGATTTTTTGTGAAGATCCAACGATACGTATGTGTTATATGTGTTATGTGTTTGTGTTATGTGTTTGGACTAAGGTTGATTGTCCCTTTGCTTTACATCCATTTTTTTCATTTTGCACCAATAAGGCTCTGCTTCTGGGAAGAGGGTGAGGGTTCGATCCCGTCCCCTTTGGCTTTTCAGTTGTGCAAGCGTTACATTAACGTTTCTAAACACGGGTGGTTTCTTTCTATCAAGGATTTTTTTTCCACTCAGCCTACTCTTGTGCATAACATGGTTTTCATGCAGGTTTTATTTATACCTCAACTTTGTTTCCATATATTTTTTTCATTAATCCAACACGATGTTTGTTTTCTTGCCGATTGCGAGAGGGTTAATCTTATTATGGCAGGGCCGAAACACGTTGATTGTCTCTGCTGCTCTTAGTAGCTTCTATATTCATTTATGCTACCGAATCAGTCCTAGAGCGGCACAATTTTGTGCTAATCGATGTTTACTGGTTCATATTTGGTGGAAGTCCATAAATTTTTTTGTTGGTTTCGGTCCAAGTAAGGTAAATATTGATTGTTTTTTACAGTCGTATCTCCTTGTATATATTTACAAAGGTTGATGTGATGGTCCTCATAGTCATGCCACACTGTTTTATTAACAGCCTTTTCCAGATAACATAACACTCTTTCTGGGTAAATTTCCATATATATACGAGTTCCACCACTATACGAGGTTGAGAGGGATATGTGACTTTATTACTGCTTCAATGAAGATGATTTCAAGGAATGACAAAAGACTCTTTTTTTTTTTTTTTTTTCAAATATATCGTATAACATTCAGTTTTTCAAAGGATTAGGCGACATGGTGTGTGGATAATTGGAGCCAAGACATCCAAGAAGTCTCTTGATTTTGATTTCCTTATATTATTATGTTGTTGTTATTACGAATTACAAAATTGTCCATATTTTTTTATTAGGAAGATTTTATTTTTTTAATTCAGAATTTGCGGTGCATGTAATAGTAAGTGTGAGTCCACCTGTAAAGACTTTCACATCTATAATTTATGTTTTTTTCCTAATTCTATATATATATAATACTAATTAGTAATTATTTATTTCTTACTTAGATATTTTTTTTCTAAATCTTTATCTTTAAGTTATATGATTGAATAACTAAGAATCTAGAGCACATGGGAAATAAGAGATTAACTTCTTAGATTGTTTTTCATTTAATTTTACTTAAAATAATTTCAACTATATATTTACATAATGAAGTATTAATCTATTGTTTTCTTTTCAATCATATACATTGCACATACCTCAATAACACATACATCAATGTAGTCTTAGTCTACAATTCTTGGGTTATACTTATAAACACAATTTATATTATGAAAAGAATTGTATTGTGTAACTTTTTAAAGGTTCACAAACATACTAATATAGATATTATATCTATTCTAGTATTCCATAATTGTGAGTTCAAAAACTAGTATTATCTTCCTATCCATAAAATGTGTTTCTATTTCTTTTTGTTTATTATACTCATCATAGTCAACCTTTGGCCACTTTAAATTTGGGTAATATATACATTAACATCATTAAGAATCTTTGCAACTTCGTGTTATGTTTACATTTGTATATGTATTCAACCCCTTTGATATGAAATAATGTGTTTACATATCACAAAGTTAACTTTTAGATTTTCAGGTGCTACTTTAGCATTTCTAAACACAAGTGGTTTCTTTCTATCAAGGATTTTTTGTTCCATTGAACCTACTTTGCTGCATAACACAGTTTTCATGTGGGTTTTTATTCCTACATTAGCTTTGTTTCCACGTACTTTATTTTTCATTACTTCGGTTTCCCTAATCCAACACAATGTTTGTTTTCTTGCAGGTTGCGAGAGGGTTAAGATTATTATGACAAGGTGAAGACCCTTCCCCTGCCTCTGTTACTCTTAGTAGCTTCTATTTTCATTTCTGTTGTTAGATCGGTCCTGGAGCATCACAATTTTGTGCTAGTCGATGTTTCTAGATTCATATCTGGTAGAAATCCATACATTTTGGGTTGGTTTTGGTCCAAGTAAGGTGAAGATTGATTATACAATCTGTCAGAATGAATGTTTTTATTAGTAAACATAATTTTACAGTGATATCTCCTAGTATATATTTACAAATGTTGATGTGGATGGTGCTCATATTCATGCCACACTTATCTATTAACAATGTTTTCCAGATAACAACACACTCTTTTTGGGGAAAGTTCCATAGATATATTAGTTCCACCACTATACGAGGTTGAGAGGGATATGCGACTTTATTATTGTTTCATTGAAGAGTATTTCAAGGAATGATAAAATACTTTTATGTCAGATATATTGTGTAACATTCAGTGTTTCAAAGGATTAGGCGATATGTTTCCTTTTACAATTATGGGAGGCTCAATTATGGGAGGCTCACTGCACTCATTTTTTTAAAACTCCATAAAGCACCAAGACCATCTAATAAGTCGCTTGATTTCCTTATATTATTATATTGTTGTTATTAGAAATAGCATAATTTCCCATATTCATTTATGAGGAGGAAAATTTGTTTTTCCATCTAAAATTTGCAATGCATCTATTAGTAATTGCAAGTCCATTTGTAAAGACTCTCATATCTATTAAAAAAAATATTTTGGTTATATATATATATAAAATAACAATGAGTAATTATTTATTTCTTACTTAGATATTCTCTTTCCAAATTCTTCTCTTTAATTTATATGATTGAATAATTAAGAATCTAAGGCACATGAGAAATACCATATTAGCTTCTCAGATTGTTTTTCATTTAACTTTACCTAAATATTTTCAACTCAATATTTGCATAATCAAGTATTAACTTATTTCAATCATGTACATTGCACATGCTTCAGTAAGACATACATCAATGCAATCTTAGCCTACAATTCTTGGATTATGCTTATAGACAAAATTTATATTAAGGAAAAATTGTATTGGACAATATTTTAAAGGTTCACAAACATATTAATATAGATATTATATCTATTCTACTATTCGAAAATTTATATTAAGAAAAATTGTATTGGAAATATTTTAAAGGTTCACAACATATTAATTGATATTATATCTATTCTACTATTCGATAATTTGAGTTTAGGAACTACATTATCTTCCTATTCATAAAAATATGTTTCTCTTTCCCTTTGTTGATTTTACTCATCATAGTCAATCTTTGGAAACTTTAAATTTGGGTAATATATACATTATCATCATCTTAGGTTTACATGTGTATATAAATTTGACCTCTTTGAGATGAAATAATGAGTTTACATATCACAAAGTTAAATCTTAGTTTTTCGTTGGAGTATTTACAACAACATTCATTTTAATTTGGTAATTCTTCATCTAATTAAAAAACACCATGTCTATCATTATTAATATATGTCATATTAATTTGAGTACCCACAACACTATAATATTTATCAATTTTAAGTCTTACATTAACGAAACTTCTGGAGAGTTCACGATGACACGTGGAATTTGTTTAAGATGCCACCTATGTTATGTTGACCTAATCCTTCAATGATCAGATTTGTTTCAAGATCATCCGACGGTGGAGGTTCCACTAGGGTTTATCGGTGGCATTAATGACTTGGTGGATTTTCATTCACTGCATTCATTCTACTAAAGTTTTCTTAGTTGAATTTGCCACTATGCGGCTAGGGCTTTTAGTGGCCTACTACCACCAAGTATTAATCGCCGCCATTCATGGTGTTAACCCTTCTCCATTTTTCAACCAAAATTAAATTTCTGTTATATCGAGAAAGATTGTTTTTCGCTCTTCAATGTGTAAATTGCTCTGACAAGGTAAGCATTATTTAGTGGCATTATTTAGTTCTCTCCTATGTGCTAGAGGTTTTATGTTAATGGAATATATTCAAAATTTCATTTATTGTTGGAAATCTTTAGCTAAAATTTTTATTTCCATTTTTCTCATTTTCTTGCAAATTACATAGGTTTTTTTTTTTCTCAAAATCCTTACCCATGTTCTTTGGTGGTGATAATTTATTCTCATAAGGGTTCTTCTGAGTCATGCATTTTTACACATAATCTAAAGTATTTATCTGAACCTAAAAGGTAATGTTCTATACTTTGGTTTCCAATAATCATTCCTAAGAATGGATTTAGGCTTGTCATTCCTATCTTCTTAATTAAACATATCTTTATTTTTTGGTGTCTCTTAATTTTTTACTTGGTACTTGGTTTAAATATCTAAAGTGTTTTTACTTTCTTCGCTTCTCTAGACATAGGGTTTGTAAAGTCTTCAACAATCAACTTGCATTGGTTCATAGATTTATGAATAAGTGTAAGATTTATGAGTTATTGCCTTTCTTTTGGGCTTCCACGGCTAACTTGAGAGTGATATGGACTCTTATCATTCTATGTTTCTATGACTGGACTGTTTAGTTACTTTCTACAATTAGTATTGGATCTAATACAGTTACATATGTAGATCTTTACTATAAATTTAGTTTTAAAAATTATAATAGTCATTGTGACTCATAACAAGTCACCTTTGCATATTTCTCTTTATACTTCTTGAAATGACCATTATAAAGTTATTACATGTTTTTCTTCATGATTTTCAACATCTCTATTTTAATTTTAAACTCTTTCTCTCTGTGCATGTAGGGTTCTCCCTAAATCAGTGCATTAACTCAGCCAAGTATAATCATTAAAATTTTCCTTCTATTTCCCATTTTCATTAAATTTTTCACATCCTTTTAATTAATTCTTACAATTATTCGTTTATAGCCAGGTAATTACAATGTTGCTTACTCTGAGATTTATTTATCTATTGTATTGTTTCCGTAAAGTGGAATCTGATACGTTTCATTAAAACTAATCGAGTTTCCTTATTCATCAAGTCAGAAAAATCTATAACTACCTTGGTTATTCCTTATACATGAATGGGTTTTCTTTCTTATGAAAGTGACGAGCATAGTTTTATCCTATTGGCATTATGATGCATGTTTTTTCCTTGATGGTAACTCATAACATAATTCACAGATTAGTTCAAAGGTGACAAAATTAATACAACATAACGCCAGAATGAATATAGATGGGACAAAATGCATTAAAATTTAGAGGAATCAGTTCAGAGGAATGATAAAATTGGAAGTTCAAGAACTATATGCGGGTTCTGTTAAGCCAAGTTGCGTATGCACACGAGTTCAGTGAAGAAATGTAGTGTATGGTTTTTGTACCATGGTATTCTAAATACCATGGGTCCTTACCATGGTATTGGCCCATAGTAATGAGCGTGATAATGAATATTGATCTCGTCAAAGATTACGACTAACACTAATGTTGTTTTGATCCTTGGTATTGGATAAGGGCTAAACTATATAAACAAGTGAAGATCAAAGGGCTAAGTGTGCAGGTGAAATTTTTTTTGATGAATACTTCAATCCGAAGTATATTTTCATTGTAAGGGCCATAATTGTCACATTGATCTTAAATATTTATGCACCGATGAATACAATGATGGATCGGGATCATGGGACCTGAAATGACTGTTCATTTTATGATATGTTCAAGGATTTACTGGATCTAAGTATTGACACATGTTTTTTTCTTTGATTATTATGATCTGGGTCTTTTTATAGTTCTGAAGAGTTGCCCAATTTTAGGTCAAAATTTGCATATCTAAACGCTGGTTGGTTTCAAGAAAAGCGTGTATATGTGCGGGTTCACTTCTGAAAAGTCATGTATATAAAATAAGGAGTTTATGTTCATAAATGATTGATCAACCTGATTAGTGATGTTGTTTCTCTGCTATCTGTTAATGACATCCTCATTTTGATCGAGGTTGAGTGATAATATCTCAAGTAGATCTAATTGAATGATGAAGTTTAATTTGGGTATTAATTGATTGATGAATCTTAAGATTACTTCTTGATTGTGATTGAAGATCAGAGATAGTTATATGATTGGTTCAGAGTGTTGCAATAGACCTGAGTGTGATTCAATGTTATTTTTAGAAATCACAGTGGTCAAATTTTTAGTTTTTAGTATATTAATATCTATTCGCGGGTTTCTCTCCAGAAAAGCTTGTATGCATATGGGTTGCCTTAAGTGAAGTTGTGTATACATTTTGGCAAATGAATGATCAAGGTTTCAGATGATTTTGTGTGTTGATGCAGCATTCTAAGTTCAATTCTCTGTACTGGTTACAATGATTGGACTGTTCTATTTCATTGGTTAAGTTTTGATTATATATCAGTTGTTTTGGTTTCAGTGATTGGTTGACTCTATGTGTCAAAAATTGATGATTTTTTTACAATTATGATTGAGCATAAGTGTTGGTATTGGATCCAAACTGAAAATTTGATGAAACATGGTCCATGGACATTGCTGAGGGTTGGAGCCTTCAGTGAGGAAGTCAAAGCTTCATGCCAGTAGTAGCCAGTTATCAGACCAGGGAGTTGGATCTCCCTTCCAGTAAGAGCTGGAGAATGAGTGAACGTTGTAGCCTTCAGGAAGTGGAGGCTTGCGTACTAGAATGAGTTTGCACCAGTACAAGAATGTAAGAAGTTTTTTATATTAATAAGTTTTGAAGACTGAGACAACAACAACGATGGTTTTCTCCCACATTGGGTTTCCACCTTAAGTCGTGGTGTTCATGTGTGTTTACTTATGTGTGATACTTTAATCTATTCTTACTGCACCTATTTACTACTTATCAAATTCCTAATAAATCTCTCACATTCTGGTTCAAAGTTTAATAGACAAAGAATTAGTTGCTTTACAAAGTGTATTGGGAATAAATTAGTTTCTATTACAACAGTCGCATATATACGCTAGTTGGATTCAGTCAAGTTGTGTATACATCTCAGAAAAGAAAAAATATTATTGTGAGTATTTAAAATACTGATTCACCCCCCACCCCCCACACCCAACTCTCAGTATTTTTCCCAACATAGCTTCCTGTCGTTATATTATTTGTTTGTAATACTTATATTGGGCTATTCCTAAATTTTACAGTTCCCTGAAATTGGAACAAAACTCTTATTTATGGCTTATATGTTTATACTATTTTTAATTATGTATTTTGTTATTTGACAGAGAAGTTAAATTACAAACCCTATCCTTAGGGTTTTATATATTTCTCCATTCTAAATGCATTTTGATTCTATGTTTTGGTTTGGAATATCCCGTGTGATAAATGTTTGTTTAGAACACATTGTATTTACAACAATTGCCTAAGTTGAGGTATAATTATTTTAGAGAAACTTTTGTGAATAAATTTCTCTATGTTTTAACTGGTAATACCCATCTTCGTATTGGGAATATGCATTCAAATATTTCATGTGTTTCTACACTATTATTTCCATATAATAGTTCTTTATCTGGAAAGTTACATTGTTTGTTATTGATTTCTCAGTTGGTGTATGAGAATTGAAACATGTAATGAGAATTTTAGTCATATATTTCTATAGGAGTTTTAACTTAGTTTTGTTTTAATTTTCCTTCATGATTTTGTAATGTATATTGTCTCTATTTAAACATATATGTATAATATGTGCATTCTCATTCATTTTCATTCATGACCTGTTTTTTGGAGACTAAATTCTTAATATGCCACTATGAAAAAAATTATATTAGTTATATTAATGTTCCTATATGAGATAGGAAAACATAGTATTTCCTTACTGTTAAGAAAATTTTGTTTTTAAAGCTAATAGAGTTTCATCTAATTTAATTTGCTACATTTTGGCAAAGGTAAAATCCTTGAAGCATGTTAAACAAACTCTAATTTTGTTATTACTACTAAATATCCAGGTAATAAATGATCCACATTCGAACATAAAAGAAAATTAATCTTCCTATTAATCTTCTTATATACATTTATAGAAACATAGTACATTTACATGAACCTAACAATGTTATTCTTTTTAATCCATAAATTAATTTAAACAATAATAGGAGTTAGGAACATTGAATTTAAAAGTTGCTTTGGAAAATTAAGAGATAAGTAATTGGCTCCTCCTAGCCTTAACACAGCAATCTACTTGTCCCCCTGAGAAAATATGTATGAAATATTTTTCTGTCTATTACTTATGCTTCTCTTTAGAATTAAAGTAAAGACTTCAAGAAATATATGTTTGCATTATGATGTATGTGTTGTACTTGTATGGTGTATGTATTGTACTTGATAGCAACCCACTTATAGCAGAACAACTCACTTGTATATGGTAACTACATGAATCTACAGAAGAGATATCAGATGTGACAGAATGCATGATAGTAGTATTTACAAATGTGATGAAATGCAGGGCAGCTTCAAGGAATCAGTTCAGGAGGCAACTCACCCAGATGAAAGATCACAGTATACCAAGTTAACAACACATGGTTACAGATCAGAATACACAGAATGAAGAAAAAAATGTATACATAGGTTCACCATTTGCCAAACCGTGTATACACGTCGGTTCACTGTGTACAAGTCGCATATACGTACACACGCACTTTCACAAAAAGAAAAGCACGTATACCTTGGAAAACTAAGTTTTTTGGTCCGAAATATTTGGTCCATGGTATTTTGATCCATGGTATTGGTCCATGGTATTTGGTCCAAGGTATTGACCCTAGATATTTGATCCAAGGTATTGGTCCTAAGTGGTTTTGGTCCATGGTATTGAGAAAGGCCTAAAACTATAAAAGGAGGAGAAGATCATTAGGCCAAAACACACAAGCATTGAATATCTGATGAAGTGTGAGATCTAGTATGCAGGTTATTGGGTTATAGTAAATTGTTGGATCTGAACCAAGGACGAACCTTAGCGTTTGATGAAAGATAAGATCTAATGATGTATCGGGATCTCAAGGGTTGAAGTGAATTATCTTTATGTAATTTGATCATGTATCTGAATAACTAGTGCATGTTGTAGTCTGTAAATATGATGATCTGGGTATGACTGAAGTCTAGAATAGTTGTAATGTTTAAATCATCATTTAAAGATCTGTACGCTGGTTCACTTTAGAAAAGGAGCATATACACATTGGTTTTTCATATCAAAGCAGTGTATATACAACATAAATTTGATTTGCGGATCTGTACCCAGGTTCACTTTGAGTAAAGTGTGTATACATGCAAGTTCGACACAAGGAAGTAGTGTATACCTTATAAAATATGTTTTAGTTGCTTTTGTTTGCTGTTGCAGTGTTCTGGGTTCTGGCTTGGGTTCTGGTTATTGTATTTTGGTGATAGTATTCTGAATGATCAGATTGATTGGTTGTCAAAGTGATTGATTGATTCAGTTGTGGTTGGTTCGAAAAGTGATTGGTTGATGCAGATATATTTGATATGATGTTGTTGATGGATCCAGTCTAAAAATTGATGAAATGTGGTCCTTGGAAGAAAAAGGAGAAGGATGTAGCCTTTTGTAGGTCAGCACCTATGTACTGGTAAACACATCGGCTAGTACAAGAGCTAGGGGGTTGTAGCTCTTTTCTAGTAAAATCTAGAGAACGAGAGAAGGTTGTATCCTTCTACAGGTAGAAGCCTATGTACTCGTATAAGACTACTTGAGTAAAAAAACTATGAACATAATTTTCTTATTAAAAGAAGACATAGAGGATTACAGTAGGTGGTTTTCACCCACAGTGGGTTTCCACCTTATATCTTGGTGTTCATGTGTGTTGCTTATGTTTGATGCTTTAATCTGTTTTTACTGCACTTTCTATTGAACTCTTGATATACTGATTAAAGTTCAATACATGATAATTTGGGTTAACCAAAAGATTTATGCATATATGTTGGTTGCATTAAGTACAGTCGCATATACATGCTAGTTCACTGAGCTGAAGTAGCGTATACAAATCAGTTTTGAAAATTAAATTATTGATTTGATAATACCGATTCACCCCCCTCTCAGTATTATTTACAAAAATTGGTATTAGAGCAGGTCCTTCAGAAGAGGCTTGATCGCTTGAAGGAAGATCCATCATCATGAGTAATCAAGAAAGCGGAGGATCCATTAGACCACTGATCTTTGATGGGAGAAACTTTGTTTATTGGAAGGTAAGAACCACAACCTATCTTCAATATCTTGGAACAGATGTCTGGGAAATCATGGAAGGGAGATATACATTTCCATAATCAATTCCTATATATACGGCAGGTAAAAAGAAATATGAAACCATTGCCAAGGTTGTCACTACATTATTGGGAAGTCTCTCACAATCAAAGTTTCTCAAAGTTATGCAGCGCAAATCCACCAAAGAAATATGGGACAAAATCATTCTAAGTACGAAGGAGACTCTCAGGTGAAACGTGCTAAACTGCAAACTGTCAGAATTCAATATGAAACTCTCAAGATGCATAATGATGAAAGTATAGCTAATGACTTCTTACGTATATATGAGATTGTTAATTGCATGAAGCATCTAGGTGAATAGATAAAGGAAGTTACTTTAGTTGAAAATTTTTTAGGATCCTTGTTTGTTAAGTTTGAATCAAAAGTATCTGCCAGAGAAGAAAATCAGGATCTACAGACTATTACTATGACACAGTTGCACAAAATCTTAACTTCTTTTGAGTTGAGAAAAGGAGGTCCATCAAATATGAGAGAAGTCACATTTAAAGCTTTAGCAAAAGGAAAATAAGAATTCAATGAATCAGGACATATATTAGAAGGAGAAGAAGAAGCAAACATTATTAAGAACCTTCAACATGGTTCCAGAAGATTCAGAGGTAAACTACCTTTCAAATGTTTTGCCTGTGGTAGAGTCAGTCATTATGCTGCCAAATGTCCTCATAAAGATAAATATGATAAAGGGAAGGAATCTACAAAATGGAATAGAAAACAAAGTGTAAGTAAAAAGAGCTACTATACTCATGAAGATAACGATGGTTTATCAAATAGTGATGAAGATGAAAATAATAATGACTATAGACTTCTGATGGCTTATGAAGATAAT
The DNA here is from genome assembly GCA_000404065.3 of Pinus taeda. Classification (NCBI taxonomy): domain Eukaryota; kingdom Viridiplantae; phylum Streptophyta; class Pinopsida; order Pinales; family Pinaceae; genus Pinus; species Pinus taeda. The sequence goes on along the minus strand of APFE031275214.1, from coordinate 62,220 downwards.
GATTTTTTGGATGCTTTAGATGAAGATGACCTTGATGAAGAAATCTCTAAACTCAAAATTTGTTTAGAAGAAAATAATATGGTTATAGATACATTGACATACCAACTTGCAGAAAGAGAAAAACACAATGAAAAACTAGAATGTGAAATTGTGGGTCTAAGAAAGGATCTTGAGAAAAGAAAAGCCCTCAATCTTAGATTTGCTAAAGAATTGGAAACCTTAAATGAAATTATCAAAGTGCAGCATTCTCCTATGATAAATATAGGTCTTGGATATACTGAAGAAGCATCTCAATCACAAAAGTTGTCAGCCTCCACTAAAAGCTATCTTGATGCAGCAAAGAGCAGTGAATAGTTTGACAATCGACAGTAAAGGCATAAAGTAGATCACCAAGTAAATTAGGCTCAATTTACTTTAAGGATGAACAGAAGCCACAACCAAACTTAGGTAAATCGTACTCAATTTTCCTCAAATATGAATATCAGTAGAAACTACAATGACCAGGTCAATAGATTCGATAATCACATGAACTTCTTTAATGGTCAATGTTTCTCATGTCATAACTTTGGACATAAAGCTGCTCAATCTATTGCTTACAAAAACATCATGACTAGAGAAGCACGAAATCAAAGGAATGTGACAGGGATCAAGAAAAGTTCCTATAATAACTTTTCTCTTCTTGAAAATGAAATAAAATTCTCAATCTGTAACAACTTTGGCCATGAAGAATCTGAATGTAGGAGTAAATTTCGGCAAATATCTAAAAAGGAGAAAACTCCATTAAATCCAAAAATATGGAGAAGGAAAGAACCGCAAATGGAAAGATGTGGTATAGCCCTGTATACAGAAGGACAAGAAAACTAGTGGTACATCGACAGTGGATGCTCAAAACACATGACAAGTGACAGAGAAAAACTACACTCATATAATGCCTTAGAAAAGGAAAGAGTGTCTAATTTGGAAATGACACTCCCACTGTTATAAAAGGTAAAGGCTCTGTTTTCTTGAAATAAAAAGTTAAAGCTAGAAATGTTATGTATGTTGATGGCTTAAAACATAACCTGTTGAGTGTGAGTCAAATGTGTGGTCAAGGAAATGAAGTAGTGTTTTGATCAAATGGATGTGTTGTTCATGAGCTTGATATAGGATAAACTGTGATTAAAGGTAAAAGAACTCCAAACAACCTATACATACTCAAGGGAGGACAACAATAGCGCTATCTAAGAAAAAATGATCAAAAATGGCTATGGCACAGAAGATTCAGACATCTAAGATTTTCTCAAATAAGAAAATCATGCAGATTCCAGGCTGTTCGAGATCTTCCAGATATCAAAATTCTTGAAAATACTATATGAAAATCATGTCAATTCGGTAAGAAAACAAGATATCAATTCATCGAAAAGGAAGGATCAGCTAGTAAGCCTCTTGAACTTGTTCATATTGATTTATGTGGACCATCAAGCAAAAAGTCACCTCGTGGAGAAGAATACTTTATATTTTTCATTGATGATTTTTCCAGAATGTGTTGGATAGGTCTTCTAAAGCATAAAGATGAAGCATTTGAAAAGTTCAAAGCCTTCAATGCTTTGGTTGAAAATGAATCAGATCGCAAAATCAAATGCCTCAGCTCTGATTGAGGAGGGGAATTTACCTTGGATGAATTCTTAGACTTCTGTGAACAACATGGAATAAAAAGGCAGTTCTCCACCACAAGGGCTCCTCAGCAAAATGGAGCGGTAGAAAGGATGAATAGAACTGTTCAACAAATGGATCATGCTATGGTAGATGAATCTGGAACTCCTGCAACCTTCTGGGGTGAAGCTGCATTCATCGTTGTCACTATTCTCAACGAAGAAAATGTTTGAGTAAACAACACTCAAACTCCACATGAACTTTGATGTGGTAAAACTCGTACGGTAAAGTACTTCAAATTTTTTGGACACAAATGTTGCATCAAAAGGACTGATGAAAAACTTGGTAAGTTTGAACCTAGAGCAGATGAAGGTATTCTTCTTAGCTACTCTTCCCGAAGTAAAGGATATAAATGTTATAACAAAAGACTTGGGAAAATTATTGAAGTTATTGATGTTGTAGTTGATGAAGCATGCAAAAATCCAAAACAGATAAAAATTGAAGATCATGACAATTAAGAAGATGAGGATCATTTTCCCACATCAAATCACACTTATTCTGAAGAAGAAACCAATGAAGCACTAGAAGAAGAGATAACGATAGAATAAAAGACTCCGTCTAGGTATGTTCAGAAAAATCATCCAGAAACTCAAATTTTGGGGGGAAAAGGGGCAAGTGTGCAGACAAGAAGAACTATTGTTGAAACCTCAAGCTATCTAGCATTATTATCTTCCACTGAACCTCAAAATGTGAATGAAGCATGCAAAGATGAATGTTGGGTCAAGGCCATGAATGAAGAACATGAGAAAATTGAAAAGAATAATACTTGGGAATTAGTTCCTAGACCTCATGATAAGAATATCATAGGAACTAAAGGGATATTCAAAAACAAGCTGAAGGAAAATGGAGAAGTTATTAGAAAGAAGGCCAGACTTGTTTGCAAAGGATATGCTCAACAAGAAGGTATAGATTTTGAAGAAACTTTTGCACTTGTTGCTAGACTTGAAGCCATAAGAATGTTTATTGCTCTTTCTAGTTTTCCAAAATTCAAAGTATACCAAATGGATGTAAAATCTACCTTTCTTAATGGAGACGTAGAAGAAGAAGTCTATATTCAACAGCCAGAAGGATTCATTCTTGGAAATGATGCAAAACTTGTATGCAAACTCAGAAAAGCTCTCTATGGTCTAAAACAAGCTCCAAGAGCATGGTATTACCGTTTTGACAAATATCTCCACCAACAAGCTTTTTCAAAGGGGTCACCAGATAGAAATCTATATAAAAATATGGACATTGATAAATTGCTAATAATTGTTGTGTATGTTGATGATATCATTTTTGGTAGCAATGAAGAATCCATGAGTCAAAATTTTTCCTCAGTAATGCAACAAGAATTTGAAATGTCCTTGCTTGGTGAGCTCGCCTACTTTCTTGGTCTACAAGTTCAACAGAATAAAGATGGTATTTTTCTCTCGCAAACAAAATATCTCAAATAGATCGTGAAAAAGTACAACATGGAAGATTCTAAACCAATATGTACCCCAATGGTAACAGGATGCAGTCTTAGCTCAAATGATGAATCAACAGAAGTACATCAACCAAATTACAAATCCATGATTGGCAGTCTGCTTTATCTAATAGGTACCTGGTTGGACATCATGCATGCAATGGGAATAGTTGGAAGATTCCAAGCAAATCCTAACGAAACACACCTTCAAGCAGTCAAAAGGATTTTCAAATATATCCAAGGAACACAGAACTTTGGTTTATGGTATCCTAGAGATACCAATATTACACTTCATGCATATACAGATGCAGATTGGGCAGGAAGTGTTGATGACATAAAAAGCACTAGTGGTGGTGCATTCTACATGGGTTCCAGGTTAGTGTCATGGATCAACAAGAAACAAAGTTCAGTTGCATTATCTACAGTTGAAGCAGAAGACGTGGTTGCTACATCTTGCTGGACACAACTACTTTGGATGATGCAAACCTTGCAAGACATTCAGATCACATGTACTCCACCTATCTCCATTCTATGTGATTATACAAGTGCCATCAGTATTTCAAAGAGTCCAGTCATGCACTCTAAGACTAAGCACATACCCATAAAATATCATTTTCTATGTGAACAAGTACTTGAACAAAAAGTCAAACTGGAATATGTTCCCTCTAAAGAACAAGTTGTTGATATATTCACTAAACCACTACCCAGAGAGACATTTGAATATCTTAGACAAAATCTTGGAGTAGTTGCTACATCATCCTGCTGTTAAATCCAATTTTCTTCAAAGAAAGGTGGTTATACGCACGTTTCATAAAGCGTATTCACGTACATACGCAATTTTATATGGGAACAGTCACGTATATGTTGGTTTGAATGAAAGAAATGGGCCAGACTTAGAAAAAAAGGGGTCTGCCATGGTTCTGGAAATTATCTGCTTTGTTTGATGATGATTTCACTCTACTGATAACATATGGAAATATATTGGTTCTCATAAAGTTTTTGATAACTTGAGGTATATCTGATTGATGATGATACTTTGATATCTCTTACTGACATATGCAATGATCAGATCTGATAGAGAACAGGTGGAACAAATTCAAGGGGAGAACATGGTTAATGATAGTTTGGGAACTAATACAGGTTGCTGGCCTGGATGTTGATTGACAGATGTTGTTGATGGTGTAGATCATATAATAGTTGTTGATGACTATCATGGTCTTGTTTAAGATATTTGGTCTCTGTTATATAAGTCATGTACATCTTTTAATGTAACGGACATGAAAATACCTAATTTGTAACCTCACTATGCATCGGATGGATGATGTAATGTTTGTGTTTTGACATGTATAAACAATTGTATATCCCCACTTGTTTGGCTGGACGAGTCAAATTTCGAATATCCCCACTTGGTTGGGAGATGGATGTATGTATGAGTCATTGGTGATAGGAAGGTCATTTGTGATGTATGTATAGAGTCATTTTTTTGTAGATTTTTCTTATGCTTAGGGGGAGCATGGACTAGATCATGGAAGCTCAATCAGCACACTTCAACATATTAGAAATTTCAACATGCACTCAGTGGGAGCATGACCCTTTGTCCTTGCTGTCAAATGGGGAGAGTGACTTGGTGTGGTTGTTGTTGCCATCAAGTCCAAAGGGGGAGATTGTTGGCATTATGATGTATGTGTTTCACTTGTATGATGTATGTATTGTACTTGAGGGCAACCCACTTATAGCAAAACAGCTCACTTGTATATGGTAACTAGATGAATCTACAGAAGAGATATCAGATGTGACAGAATGCATGATAGTAGTATTTACAGATGTGATGAAATGCAGGGCAACTTCAAGGAATCGGTTTAGAAGGCAAGTCACTAAGATGAAAGATCACAGTATACCAGGTTAACAGCACAGGGTTATAGATCAGACTGCACAGAATGAAGAAATAAAGGTATATGCAGGTTCACCATTAGCCAAGCTACATATACACGTGGGTTCACTGTGTACAAGTCACGTATATGTACACACACACTTTCACAAAAGGAAAAGCGTGTATACCTTGGAAAACTAAGTTTTTTGGTCTGAAATATTTGGTCTGAGGTATTGACCCTAGGTATTTGATCTAGGGTATTGGTCCTAAGTGGTTTTGGTCCATGGTATTGAGAAAGGCCTAAACCTATAAAAGGAGGAGAATATCATTAGGCCAAAACACACAAGCATTGAATATCTGATGAAGTGTAGGATCTAGTATGCAGGTTATTGGGTTATGTTGCATTTTTGGATCTGAACCAAGGAGGAACCTTAGCGTTTGATGAAAGATAAGATCTAATGATGTATCGGGATCTCAAGGCTTGAAGTGAATTATTTTTATGTAATTTGATCATGTATCTGAATAATTGGCGCATGTTGTAGTTTGTAAATATGATGATCTAGGTATGATTGAAGTATGGAATAGTTGTAATGTTTAAATCATCATTTAGAGATCTATATGCAGGTTCACTTTAGAAAAGCAGCGTATACACGCTAGTTCTGCATATCAAGGCAGCGTATACATCAAAAATTTTATTTGCAGATCTCTACGTAGGTTCACTTTGAGGAAAGTGTGTATACACACAGGTTCGACACAAGGAAGTAGTGTATACCTTATAAAATATGTTTTAGTTGCTTCTGTTTTCTGTTGCAGTGTTCTGGGTTCTTGCTTGGGTTCTGGTTACTGTATTCTGGTGACAGTATTCTGAATGATAATATTGATGGGTTGTCAAAGTGATTTTTTTGATTTGGTTGTACTTGGTTCGAAAAGTGATTGGTTGATGTAGATATATTTGATATGATGTTGTTGATGGATCTAGTCTAAAAATTTATGAAACATGGTCCCTGGAAGAAAAAGGAGAAGTTCGTAGCCTTCTATAGGTCCGCACCTACGTACTAGTAAACACATCAGCTAGTACAATAGCAAGGGCTTTGTAGCTCCCTTCCAGAAGAAGCTGGAGAACGAGAGAAGGTTGTAGGCTTCTATAGGTAGAAGCTTGCGTACTGGTATAAGACTACACCAGTACAAAAATTGTAAATAGAATTTTCTTATTAAAAGAAGACAAAGACTATTGTAGTAGGTTGTTTTCACCCACACTGGGTTTCCACCTTATATCTTGGTGTTCATGTGTATTGCTTATGTGTGATGCTTTAATCTATTTTTACTACACTGTCTAATGAACTCATGATATACTAATTAAAGTTCAATACATGATAATTTGGGTTAATCAGAAGATCTCTGCATATACACTAGTTGCATTAAGTACAGTCACGTATACACACTAGTTCACTGAGCTGAAGTAGAGTATACAAATCATTTTTGAAAATTAAATTATTGATCTGATAATATTGATTCACCCCCGCTCTCAGTATTATTTCCAATAATATAGGACTAATACAATATTGATAAATCCAAGTGAGTGAAAGCCATTCATTCTGGTGAATATGACACTTGTATAGAGAAGGAATTTTTTTTATATATGATATTGAGCCAATGGCTATTTCATGATTTGATTGGCATGAAACAAAATAGGAATATCCTGTGTTTAAAATGGGTATTGAAGCTATGTAGTTTATCTTATAATTACTAGTTATGTGGCGCAATTGTTTGCATTCTAAGCAATGTTCTTCAAATATTTTTGTTGCTCCAAAATTCGCATAGCATAACACTTTGCAGGATGTTCTTACCAGAAGAAAGAAATTATTTTTTCAAACATGTTTCTACAAAGAGGACAATGTTAGAAGAATTCTTCCTAGTTGGTCAAAGGCTACTTTGTATTCTCTTAAAACATTGTGAGATATGAATATCCAAACATTACATCAAAAAACATACTTATTATTGAACAAATACAGAAATGGATGGGGAAATTTTTGGGTAATATGGAATATTTGCAAGTGTGCATCAAGAATGGGGCAATTCTTTACCTCTTCTACATAAACATTTGACATTTAGAATGAAGAATTTGAATACATTCGTCATGACTTAAAATCGTTAGCAATAGAAAATGGGTTTGTAGGCTACAAAGGTATCATGGTTGTGGATCCAAGTTCCACCTACAAGATCTCCTTATGACTCAAAATGTAGAAGTTCACCTCAAAAAAAAAGGAGTTTGGGTGTCCTCAATTGGACAAAATATAGACTTTGTTTCTTAAATAGAAAAGCTATTACTCCTTCGTCTACATTGGCATTTTAGGTCATCAGTTAGAACTCATAAATCAAGTCTTAGTGAGTAGAGATAAGATTCTTGATGTCCTACAAATTTTATATATAGGTGCCCCAACTAATCAAAAGACCATAATGCTCTTGTTATATATCAAAGAAATTATAGTAGGTCAAACAAATCAAAATTTAAGGAGATGGACACCCACAAAAATCAGTTTGACCAAACTACTTATCTCCAAATCAATGACCAATATTCATTTCTGGTGATCACCCACATTTTTCACAAATTGCTAAGTGAACCCCCCAAAAGCAGTATCAAGTTTTCCAAAAAACCACAAGTGATTTCATTAACGTTTCCATGACGATAGATGGGACCCACACACTCCTCATTTTTAATATGATTCCACGGAATTTATTTATGTATGTTAATAGAAAGGCAAAGGCCATATTTGATAAGCTTTATAAAAGGAAGGTCAACTCCATTTTCTACAAAGTCAAGGATTTAGTTGTAAGGGAGAATCAATTTTAATATATATATATATTATATAATATATATAATAATATATTATATAATATATATTATAATATATATATATTATAATATATATATATTATATATATAAATAGATATAGATATATATCTATGTATCTATACATATATATATAGATCTTAAAATACCATTGGTAAATCGGCACAATAAGCAGTGGGATCAAGTCCTTCCACAAGTTGAAATTTCCTACAACAATCCACCTAATAGGAGCATAGGAAGAAGCCCATTCGAGATTGTATATGGTATGCATCCATGGGGGCTTCGCTCAATGAAACTTTTACATATCACGTGTGTTCGTGGCATATTAAACAATACCCTTAATTTGAATACATATTCGAAAATACCTTGTTATGAAACCAGCTCAAGAAAAGATAGAGAAGATAGATCAACACCTTAGAATTAAGCCTCTTCAAGGGGGCAACCTCTTTTACATTACATAAATGAACAATTCTTGGATGATTCAAATAATAAAACCTCCTTTCTATATATAAGAGTCTAAGGAGTCACAATATAACCCAGCCGACCTAACAATAATAATATAAAGCCACAAAAATAACAATAGAGGGATTCTTGGGGCACAATAATAACAATATGGGGACAATAGGGGCACAACAATATTAATAAGGGGTACAACTACAATAGTAATGGGGTAATCACTAGTATTATAGGGACCCAACATGCCCTCTCCTTCAAAAACGTGTTGTCCTCAAAGCTTGAGTAGTTCTGGATGCTTCTGTATAAAATTCTTCCTCCCATGTGGAATCTTCAACGGATAAGTTCTTCCACTTGATAAGATACTCTAAAATTGAACGATTTCGTAGCTGTTGAGTTGTTGTTTCTGTGACTGGTTCCGGTTCCAATATAATTTTTCCTTCCTCGTCAAGTTCTGGCAATATTGTTTGAACTGGGAGCTTGTCGCCTATAACCTTCTTTAAACATGAAACATGGAAAACTGGGTGCAATCGAGAAGCTGCAGGAAGCTCCAATTTGTATGCATAGTACCAATCTTTTGCAACACCTCGTACGGACCATAATACTTTGGTGATAATTTATTATCCTTCTTAGCTTGCTTGAGGGACATTTGCTTATATGGTTGTAGCCGTAGGAATACCCAATCATCTAAATCAAAACTTCTTTCACTGTGATGTTGATCTACCTGTTGTTTCATTCTATTCTGTGCCACACAAGTTATCTTAAGAGTGGAGGATTTTGTTGTTGATGTCGATGTGATAGTTTCCACTGCTTGAACCTAGAATTTCTCTTAAATATGATGTGATGGATGGTGGCGATACCCATACGGCCATAAATGGGGTCATTTTTGTTGCTGTATGGAAGGAAGTGTTATACCACCATTCAGCCAGAGGCAACCATTTGACCCATTGGGTCTGTTTATCAGATACAAAGCAACAAAGAATATCCTTCCAAACATTTGTTTACTATCTTAGTTTTCCCATCAAATTGAGGATGATAAGATGAGCTATGAGCTAACTGAGTACCAAGACAAGAAATAATTATGTCCAAAAATTTCCAGTGAAAATGGGATCTCTGTCACTTACAATAATCTTTGGGTTTCCATGTAGCTTTTGAATTGTTTCCATAAATGCAGTAGAAACTGTACTGGCTTTTAATGGATGTGATAATGCACAAAAGTGTGCATACTTGGTAATTTTGTCAACTACCACCATGATGACACTCTTTCCCCCAGACTTGGGTAAACATGTGGTAAAATCCATTGAAACCTCCTTCCAACATTGGCTTGGAATGGATAAAGGTTGCAATAGACCCAGTGTCTTAATTGTTTCAACTTTATTTTGCTAGCAAACCAAACATTCCACCACAAACTTTTGAATATCTGATTTAAGGCCTTCCCAAAAAAAATCCTTCTTAACCCTGTGGTAAGTTTTTAAAAATCCTGAGTGCCCTCCTAAGGGAGAAGTGTGCAATTCCATAAGAATATTTTGTTTTAGCTGGGAATTTTTACAGAGGTATAAGTGATGTTTGTACCATAAAGAATTATTTTGCCAGCTAATGTATCTGACGTACTGGAATCTTGTTGTAACTTTCGAATAAGTGCCCACACTTCTTCATCATTATTTTGTTCCTCCCTTGCTTCATTTATCCAATCTGGTTGGATAATAGAAATGGCGTGCAACAATGCTTCCACATCCTCATCCTTTCTTGAGAGTGCATCTGCCACCACATTTTGCTTCCCTTTTTTGTAGATGATTTCAAAGTCATAACCCTACATCTTTGTGACCCACTTTTGTTGCTCTTTAGAGGATAATCTTTGTTCTAAAAAGTATTTAAGGCTATCATGATCCATTTTTACCTTGAAGTGTCTTCCCGTTAGGTAGGGTTTCCATTTCTTAAGTGCATGGAGTATTGCCAACATTTCCTTCTCATAAATAGCTTTGCGTAAAAACTTTCCCTTGATTGGACGACTTTCAAAAGCAATGGGTCTTTCATCTTGCATTAAAACAACACCAATTACATTTCATGAAGCATCACATTCCACAATAAAGGTTTTTGTGAAGTCCGGTGTAGCTAAGACCGGTGCTT
>APFE031275214.1:0-49683 GCA_000404065.3 Pinus taeda | reverse complement strand
ACATTAGAGTCTATGGAATCATGCTTAACATTTCTTTTGTTCTCATCATGAGTTTCCTTTACTACCCTTTCACCATTAGTGACCCTTTCTTGTAGCAACTTCTTCAATTCTTCCATGTCTGTCTTCAAATCTATCTTCAAATCGTCCATCTTAGCTTCTACATCCTTCTTTAAACTGTCCATTTTAGATTCTGTTCCTTTTTGTGCAAGTGACACTTGTTGCACTTGGTCTCGTAATTTTGATATATCATGTTGCATTTCTTCCTCTTCTTCATGAGTCATGCTAGAGATTTTACGTTGCCTACTAGGTGTTTCCATTTTCTTTCCTCGGGGCATCAATTACCGATAATAATGCTTTACTATGCCCTTAGAATTCCTTCAAAATAATTTTTCAAACCAAGCTTAAGCAAACATTTAAAGAAAATATACACACCTTTTTTCACTTTGTAGGAGCTCGATATTGCCTCTGATGTATCTCTGTAATTTCAGATCATCAAGTTCTGAAATTGCGACCTGCGGTATCCCTCTGTGTCCTCTTTCCATGCCACCAGTCTGACCCCAATTGGATTCTCCAATGAAGAGTTATGCCAAATCTCCCACAGTGACCTGATTATAGACTAATTCAATAGAGTGAACTTGTACGGAGTGCCACGTGTCCCTGTTGTGACCTTTGGCTCTGAAAAATACATACAAGAAACTAAAATCCATCCTCTTTCTGTAACTTCTTATGAAATTTCAATTTGATGCTCAGAGAGAAAGTTATGACGATTTTCCCTAGGTCACCTATTTTGAATGTAATTCAGGATTCTGCAAAAGGACCAACTTCCTCAGTTCATATCTCCACAAATATAGCGTGAACAGCTCTGAAATTTGGACCTGAGATTTAGTGCGATGTCTTTTGAAATGGGTTTTTTGTTTAGCTTCTGAAACATCACAGAAAAAAATTATAGTGAAAATTCCACGATGACCTGTTTGGAGCAGCAAAACCCTATAATCCAAAGCTCTGATACCAAATGTTATGAAACCAGCTCAAGAAAAGATAGAGAAGATAGATCAACGCCTTATAATTCAGCCTCTTCAAGGGGCAACCTCCTTTACATTACATAAATGAACAATTCTTGGATGATTCAAATGATAAATCCTCCTTTCTATATATAGGAGTCTAAGGAGTCACAATATAACCCAACTGACCTAACAATAATAATATAAAGCCACAAGAATAACAATAAAGGGATTTTATGGGGCACAGTAATAACAATATGGGGACAATAGGGGCACAACAATATTAATAAGGGGTACAACTACAATAGTGATGGGGTAATCACTAGTATTATAGGGACCCAACATACCTCTAAAAATCACATTATTTAACCCCCTACCAATATGAACCCAATACACCTTCCCAATTTAAAAACCCCCTAATTTCACTTGATATTGTGGGTATCCATTTTTTGATTAAAAGTTTTTATACCCATTTATATATTTTCATTAACTTTTAGCTCCATTTTTTTATACCTACTAATATAAAAACCCTTTACCCCCTATATATCCCCCAATATATTATGTCATTTTTTCCTCAATATATATCCCCCAATATGAACCCACGTGGTAAGGTATTTCTCCCCCAAGGGAATTTTTGAACTTAGGATCTTGGGAAACAAATAATTAAGAAGTGTTGATGTAGAGGAATTTACTACAACAATGCAAAATTTTCCTGAGAAAGTTAAAGGGTGTCTTCAGGACAACGCCTATAAGTATAGGCAAAAGGCGGACTTGAGAAAAATGGAAGTAAAATTTGAATTTGGGGATATGGTAGTAGGTCATTTTAGGAAGGATACATTTCCAAGAAATGAATATAACATATTGAAGCTGAAGAAGATAGGCCATTGCAAAATTTTGAGAAAAATCTCAACCGATGCTTATGAGGTTGAATTACCACTTGATATTGGAATCTCACATATCTTCAATGTTGAAAATATGGATCCTTACTAGAATAATGTAAAGTGAAGGATGGAGAGGATCCAGAGGAAATTCAGTGAGAGACGAAATTACCTACAACCAAGAAGTTGTAGATTGAAAATATTATTAATCAGATAATTGCCAAAAGGACTAGAAATAAGGATTACAATGAATATTTGGCCAAGTGGAAAGGTATCTCGACTGAGGATGCAAGTTGGATGAATATTACAGAGATCCAAAACATAGCATAAATGTTGAAGACTTCATGGATAAGATTCCATGAAACCTTTTGTTTTGTGGGAGTCTTACGCAAGAGCATCCCACATAATTTTCCCTTCCTTTTTAAAATAGAAAATATTTACCTTCGAATATATTTCCAGTCATGAGAATCTATTAGTTAGCTAAAGTATCCCTAGAGGACAGATGTAATTAGTCGATGGTGTGAAGTGGCATCTAGCTTCTAGAATTAGGAACATGTGTAATTAAATGGAAAGGTTATTAGTTACAACCATTTTGTCATAAATATATATTTTGGTTAAGTAGGGGGATATTAAAAAAAAGAGAGAAATCAGATGTTTAGACATAGGGGCTTCACTTAATGAACCTCTGATATATCACATGTGTTCATGGCATACTAAACAATACCCTTAATTTAAGTACATATTGGAAAATACCTCTAAAAATAACATTATTTAACCCCTACCAATACGAACCCAGTACACCTTCCCAATTTAAAAGCCCCTACTTTCACTAGATATTGTATGTGTCCATTTTTCATTAACATTTTTGATACCCATTTATACTTTTTCATTAACTTTGAGCTCCATTTTTCATACTTTCCAATATAAAAAAACCTCTACCCCCTATTTTATGCTCAATATATTGTGTCAATCTTTCATCAATATATATCCCTCAATATGAACCCACGTGGTATGGTATTGTTCCCCCAATAAAGCCCCCATGTGTTTAGCTCTCTCGCTAAGGCCTATGAAATGTAAAATATTCCTTTGTAATTATGTGAAATTCAAAGTTAGTAGCATATTGTGTGTTCCTACTTTTAAAAGTGTATTTTAAGCCTATGTAATGTTGATTAATGAGGCCATTACTTGAAACCTAAATTTATATTTCAATGTGTGAGTTTTATTTTCCAGTTGATTGTAGGATGTCATGTTATATCAATCCCAGTGAGGAAAGGTGATGGTTGAAGTTGGGTGTAAATAATCAATGCCACAATAATTGCAAGAGCTTGAATAAATGATAAAAATCGAAGGGTCAGTGAATCTTGTTATAATTGAAGCTTGTTCTATCAATCTCATGCTAAATCACTTTGACTAAGAGAGGTAGGAGCGTGTGGAAGATATTCTCCCAAAAATGTGAGTATGGGAGGGTGGACAAATGAAAGGAATTGGAGATCATGAACAACATACCCATAGAAGGTGCCATCAGAACCTCATCCAAAATCCAAAACTGCAATTGTAGACCCTCCCTCCTTGCTAGTGTCATAGGGTACCCCTCCCCCCCCCCAACAACCCCCCAAACAATTCACAAGAGTTGTGGATCTTTCCTTGTGCATTCTCATCATTCGATCTTTTTGTGGGATAGAACCAATTGCACCACCCCCCCCACCCCTGCTTCCCAAATCATTCTACTAATATAAAGGGGTACCTCCAGCTTTTTAGGGGAGGGTACATATGGATTCAAATAAGATATTCACTAAATTCCTCCTTATCTTGGATAAACTTATTTGTCTGATAGCATAGGTGCAACATCATAAATTTGATGAAGTAGGGAACTTCTTCAAAGATTCTCTCCCTATCCTCAGTGTAGGAAAAGAATGTTGTGAAGAAAAAATTTAGATTCCAACTTAAAAATCCACTTGACCCTTGGGTTTCATGTGGATTTGATCCAACTTACGAGGGTTGGACTAGACACTCATAAAATTTTTGATTACAACATGATATTTCATGTATTGGATGTAATTACCAATGTTAGTAGAAGTATCCTCATATCATATATTCTTTGCAACCGTGGGTAAATAATCATTATATAATTTGTTTACAACATGCTTGTCTACTTCTTCTAGTTTCATTGACTTAATCTCCCCAATGGGGTTCTTCCTTTCCTCACCCATATTCATAGAAGGGAGATCCATTTATGCTTGACCCATGGCAACCTCTCTTCAAGCCGGATATAGTGCACACAATGGATTTGTTTATGCCCGATAACAACCTATACACTAGTTCTAAAACTCATCTACCAAACCTTGGATGGTTTAGTGCCTCTCAATTCCTCCCTAATGTTTAGCTTGTGTAGGTGTGATCTGATATAGTTTGCTAGAGTGATTTGGTGTTAAACTAGTTATGGTCTATGTGAATAATATCAATGGTGATCTAATGTGATTTGGTTCAAACAACCTCAATTCTAGTTCACTTTAGTGCATTTTAGTGCGATGAAACTTATATTTAGAATGACTTGTGTTTCTCAATTGCGTGGGTGTGATATCTCCAATTTGGTTCATTCTACCCAATATGATTTGTTGTATTATCACATGTTGACTTCTTAGTTGTTACATTACACATATTTTAAATTTTCAAACATCCAAAACAATGAAGTCTCATGAGAATTCGCATATTTATATACATCCTTATAATCAACTTGATGCATTTGTAGCATGGTTATAATAGGTCCTACTCTATAGGGTGGTTATGTCATTTATGTTAGTGTATGCTTATTTTATTTAGTCAATAAAAAGTATTACTGAAAAAAAAAAAAAAAAAAAAAAAAAAAAAAATCTCAAGAAAGGAGAACGAAAATAAATGTATATGTCAATTTTCAAGTATATGTGAAGTTCATGCTTTTCTTATATGATATATAGGGCTTATAAAGTATAGTATATGATAAGTAAATTTATAAAAGAATCATTATTTTTTCCATATATAATTTCTTGTAAAAACTAAATAGATTAGAGGGGGGGAGAATTTTAATTTAATGATAAACCCTTGACAATTGAATTGAGTCTTCTTCATAAAAAATAATCCTTTTAAAAGTTTTTAAATAACCTAAAATCCACTATAATCCACAAACACCACAACATGCATATTCACTTATGTATAATTACATAATTTTGCGTTTTTAATATAACAACACTTTCTAATTATCCTTTCCCAAAATTAAAACTATGAATACCTTTTTTACGCACACGTGCCTATTAGAAACTATGTTCTCTCTACCTAAGTAACTAAGAATATCTTTATTACACGCACATGCCTATTAGAATTTGATTTGCTCTCTTTGTAGGTATCATCGAAAATGTTTCAATCACCAACTTCGACTTCTGCAGTTTGGAATCGATTTGCAAGTAGTCTCACCTATGTTCAAATCTTTGGAGGCGTCACCCATACACCCATAGTGTAGGAGGATACAAGCAATATGAACGAAAGTCCCGTCACCAACTTCGGCCTCTGGATTTTTGGTGTTTGGAATTGATTTACAAGCAGTACCACCCATGTTCAAATCTCTGGAGGCATCACCCATATGCCCGTACTGTAGGAGGATGCAAGAAATATGAATGCAAGTCCCATCACCAACTCCGGCCTCTGGAGTTTTGGTGTTTTCAATCGATTTTCAAGTAGTCCCACCCCTGTTCAAATATCTGGAGGCATCACCCATACACCCATAGTGTAGGAGGATATGCCCATAGTGTAGAGGATACAAGCAATATGAAAGAAAGTCCTATCACCAACTCCAGCCTCTAGATTTTTGTCGTTTGGAATTAATTTGCAAGTATTCCCAACCATGTATACATTAATTAAGATATATACCATTTTGAAAGACTTATTTGGAAGATTCTAGCTTATTTAAAAAAATTAAAACATATATTAAATTATTACTAATTTTAGTTAAAGATGAATATGATACTGTTTAGATCAATTTAAATATGGATTTATCATGGGCCTAAAGGGAAATGCAAACATTCCTTAAAGTATTAATCGAAAGTTATTAAATCTAATAATATTAATATTAGATTTAATAATGATAATAATATTAATATTAATATTAGATTTAATGACATTTTTAACCTAACATGATAACAAAATTTATAATAAAACTACGTCAAATTAATATTTTCAAATATTACACAATATTGACATGGGAATATTATGTCTTTAAATATTTTAATATATCCATAAGATATGGTTTTTCATTTTAAAGATTTATTTTACAAATATTTAATTAAAAGAAATATTAAAAGATTTTGAGTAGGATTTTCGATTCTTTGTGTTGGATTGTATTATATTTTTTTTTATCTATATGGTATTTTCTTTTTTGTTTTGGACCGACATTAATTTTTTTTTATTTTCGAGTAATTGGAGGCTTCCACAATTATTCATATTGTTGGAAATTTCCGGAATAACATTGTGTAATATGTGCCATCCATCCAACGTCTCCATCCATCATCAGGGACCAAATAGAGCCTTGTGAGTAAATGAGTGTTAAAGAGCTTATTAATAGGAGAAAATGAATTATTTAATTGTTGGATTAATGGTCAAAATTTAATAAATAATAAATAATTCTGACCAACTTCACTTTTTAATGATTAATTTAGGATTTATTAATTTTTAAAAATTAACAAAATTGATAGAGAAAGATTAGAAATGAAATAATTGAAATAGGAATTAAATTTTAAATTTGAAAAAATTAACAAAAATGATTAGAAATGACATAATTGAAATAAGAATTAAATTTTTTAATTTAAGAATTAGTTTAAAAAGGGGTTAGCATAAAATTAAATTTACTAAATAAAAAATTAGTTGAATTTAACCAAATTTTAAATAAAATAAGGATTATTAAGTTTAAAGGGAATGTGAATTAATACATATATAAATTTAATAGTAAAAAATCACTAGAAAAATAAAGAGAATTAAAATTAAAGCAATAATAATAAAAAAATTGATAAAAGATTAAAAGAAGTTAAGGATTCATTAAACTTTGTTGATTTAGAATATATATGTATCTAGATTTGTTATTAATTAGATAAAATTAAGAATTAAGAGTTTTTTACGATGACCAAAAAATTATTAAAACATTAATAGATAAAATAAAAGAAAATATCAAGAAATGGAAAGAGGGTAATAAGAGGCACTGAGGAGGGGGAGACAGTAATCAAGGCATCCTTAATAGTCAAAGGATGAGATGGTGGATGACGGGCTTCTAGGATTGGCTAAGCCTGCAACCATCCTCCGTGTTAAAGTTATTAGCGTTCTTTTTTATTTCAAGGGCTTCTCGAATAATATGAGAGTTGTAGAATGGTGCATAGGCTAGGATTTTTGATTGATTGAAACAAATTAAGCACTCAAACTTATATGAGTGTTCAATGATGGAAATGTTTGAAAGACGGTTATGGTTAGTGTCATCTATGTGCTCCTTGATGCAGGCTTTGAAAGGACGACCATTTTGACCAATATAAGATTTACTGCAAAAACAAATAATTTTATAAACCTCTAATCCAAGCATGGGATCTGATATGTCTTTGGTCGATTGGAAAATTTGCTTAAATTAATTTAAAATCATCCAAATAAGATTCTTTTATAATATCATATGTATAAATTAATGTGAAAATATCTTAAATTTCAATTTATTAAATATTAAGAAATCAAATATTTTAAAATATATTAAACCCAATATCGTATTATTATATAATGTATAAAATCATTTCTATGTGAAATTAAACAATCCACTTTAAAACACCTTACCACTCACCACAAATGGCATATTGCCACCTATCATTATAATATAATGAATTGGTGTTATCTACTGACACCACAAATTTATCTAGATGGTATATTTCTTACAAAAACTAATAAAAAAAGGTTCGAAAAATCAGAAAGCTGGAGTGTTTGAATCATTTTTTTCATTGTGGAAATAAATTCACCATCATTAAGAACCCCCTTGGGGTGCCCAAAATTGTGAAGTTTG
Organism: Pinus taeda; assembly: GCA_000404065.3. Taxonomy (NCBI): domain Eukaryota; kingdom Viridiplantae; phylum Streptophyta; class Pinopsida; order Pinales; family Pinaceae; genus Pinus; species Pinus taeda. The sequence goes on along the minus strand of APFE031275214.1, from coordinate 41,749 downwards.
ACAATTGTAACCCAAATTTTCAAAACTTTCTACAGGATTTTATTATAATTTTGGCAAAATTTCCATTATTTTATGGACCAGTTTGTGGGTTCTTTATACTATGCTTAAAGGATTTCATAACTAACCACTAAAGTTGTTATAATACTACCGCAACCACATATTAAATGTTGTTGATATAAGGCGAAGGCTTATATCAATCACGTGCACAACCACAATAGCAAAAATATTGTTAATTAAAAAAATATTTATTAATATAAATATTGTTAATTAGATATAGTTAATTAAATATTGTTATTAATATTGTTAATGATATATTATTAATTAATAAATCATTTTTTTCATAAAGTTAATGGATTAATTCTAAAACCCTAAGTTATTATAAACCCAAGGGAATAATAAATCCAAAAGATTAATACTAAAAATGCAAAGGATTTATATTAAAAACCCAAGGGAACAATATTAAACATAAGGGGTAAATGTTATAAACCCTAAAATAAACATGGTTGACCATAGTTCATTTTCATATTGACAAAATATTTGTGACAATGCGACTTTGGTCCATGATTAACCATGCTTGATTTTCATATTGACCAAATATTTTTCACAACACAACGTTGTACTATGGTTGACCATGATTGATTTTAATATTGAGACAACCTTTCTCAAAATGCAATGTTGGACAATTGTTGACCATTTTTTATTTTCATATCAAGACAATATTTGTCACAATGCGATGTTGGACCATGGTTGACCATGGATGACCATGTTGTCACAATGTAATGTTGGACCAAGAGAAAATCTTTGTCACACTATGACCATTGTTATTGACCATGGTTGACCATGGTTGATTTTCATACTGTACCAATCTTTGTTAGAACGCGAAGTTGGGACATGGTTTACCATGGATGGCCATGGTTTTCACAATGTGGCTTTGAACCAAGAGACAATATTTATCACAATGTGACCGTGGTTATTCACCATGGTTGATCATGGTTATTCACCAAGTTTGACCATGGTCAATTTCCACACAGAGACAATCTTTGTCAAAATGCAACGTTGGAACATGGTTGACCATGGTTGATCTTCATATTGAGATGATCCTTGTCACAATGCAACATTGGACCATGGTTGATAATTATTGATTTTAATTTCCAGCCAATCTTTCTCACACTGCGACATTGGATCTCACTAGTAGTAATAAACCGAAGGGATTAATACTAAAAACTCAAGGGATTATAAATCTAAGGGATTCTAAACCCAAAGGGATTAATATTTTAAACCTTTGTTATGTAAACCCTGACATAACTACCATAAACCCTAAAATCAACATGCTTGACCATGTTTTACCATGGTTGGTTTTGATATCGAGACAATTTTTGTGACAATACGACATTTGACCATGATTTACCATGGTTGACCATGGTTGATTTTCATATTGAGTAAAAATTTGTCACAATGTCACATTGCACCATGGTTACACATGGTTGACCACGATTATAAACCCAAGGGATTTATATTAAACCCTAGGATTAGTATTACAAACCTTATGAATAATATTATATCCTAGGAATGTAAACCCTTAGATTGATAAACCCAAGGGATTAATTCTAAAACCTCAAGGTACTATAAAACCAAGGGATTAATATCATAAGCCCAAGATATATAAACCCTAAGATAAATATTATAAACCCAAGGGATTAATACTAAGAAACCAAGGCATTATAAACCCAAGGGAATAATATTAAACCCAAGGGGTAAATATTATAAACCCAAGCTATATAAACCCTAAGATAAATATTGTACACCTTAAAATAAACATGGTTGACCACAATTGATTTTATTATTGACAAGTCTTTGTCACAATGTGACATTAAACTATGGTTGACCATGATTGATTTTCATATTGACATAACCTTTCTGACAATGCAACATTGGAAAATGGTTGACCATGGTTGATTTTCACATTAAGAAAATCTTTGTCACAATGCGACATTGGTCCATGGTTGACCATAGATGACAATGTTGTCACAATGTGACATTAGACCAAATGATAATATTTGTCACAATGTGACATTAGACCAAATGATAATATTTGTCACAATGTGACCATGGTTATTGACCAAGGTTGAACATGATTGACCATGATTTCCCATGGTCGATTTTCATACTGAGACAATATTTTTCAGAAAGCAACATTGGATAATTGATGACCATTGTTGTCACAATGTGATGTTGGACCAAGAGACAATCTTTGTCAAAACGCGACCATGGTTATTGACCATGGTTGATTTTCATATTGAGAGAATATTTTTTAGAATCCGTCGTTGGAACAAGGTTAACCATGGTTGATTTTCATATTGAGACAATCCCTGTCAAAATGCAACATTGAACCATGGTTGACCATGATCAATTTTATTGTCAAGACAATATTTGTCACAAAGTGACATTGTACCATCGTTGACCATGCTTGATTTTCATATTGAGACGAACTTTATCATAATGCTACATTGGACCATGGTTGACCATGGTTTATAAACCCAAGGTATATAAACCCTAAGATAAATATTATAGCCCCTAAAATAAACATGGTTGGACGTGGTTGACCACGGTAGATTTGAATATAGACAAAATCTTTGTGACAATGCAACATTGAACCATGGTTGACCATGGTTGATTTTCATATTGAGACAATCTTTGTCACAATGCGACATTGGGCCATGGTTGAACATGGTTGACCATGGCCAACTATGTTTGATCAAGGTTGACCATGGTTGATTTTCACATTATAACAATCTTTGTGAAAATGCGACATTCAAACATAGTTGACCATAGATGGCCATGGTTGTCACAATGTGACGTTGGACCAAGAGACAATCTTTGTCACAATGTGACCATGGTTATTCACCATGGTTGACCATGGTCGGTTTCCATATTGAGGCAATCTTTTTTGGAATGCAATGTTGGAACATGTTTGACCATGGTTGATTTTCATATTGAGACAATCCTTGTCAAAATGCGACATTGGACCATGGCTTACCATGATTAATTTTAATGTCAAGACAATCTTTCTCACACTATGACGTTGGACCTCACCAGTGGTAATAAAGGCAAGGGATTAATACTAAAAACTAAATGGATTATAAAGCCAAGGGAGTTATATTAAACCCGAGGGATTAATATTATAAAGCCTAGGTATATAAACCGTAACATAAATATGAGAAACCTTAAAATAAACATGCTTAACCATGCTTTACCATGGTTGGTTTTGGTGTTGAGAAATTTTTTGTGACAATGTGACATTTGACCATGATTTACTATGGTTGACCATGGTTGATTTTCATATTGAGTCAATCTTTGTCACAATGTTACATTCACCATGGTTGCACATGATTGACCATGATTATAAACCCAAGGGATTTATATTAAACCCTAGGATTAATATTATAAACCTTAGATTGATAAATCCAAGGGATTAATTTTAAAACCTCAAGGTACTGTAAACCCAGGGGAATAATATTAAACCCAAGAGATTAATAGTATAAGCCCAAGATATATAAACCCTAAGATAAATATTATAAACCCAAGGGATAAATACTAAAAAACTAAGGGATTATAAACCCAAGAGAATAATATTAAACCCAAGGGGTAAGTATTATAAACCCAAGGTATATAAACCCTAAGATAAATATTATAAACCCTAAATTTAACACGGTTGACCATGGTTGACCATAGTTGATTTTCGTATTGACAAAATCTTTGTCACACTGTGATGTTAAACTACGGTTGACCATGGTTGATTTTCATATTGATACAATCTTTCTCACAATGTGACATTGGACAATGGTTGACCATGGTTGATTTTCACATTGAGACAATCTTTGTCACAATGTGACGTTGGACCATGGTTGACCATGGATGACCATGTTGTCATGATGTGACATTGGACCAAGAGACAATCTTTGTCACAATGTGACCATGGTTATTGACCATGGTTGATTTTCATATTGAGACAATATTTCTCATAAAGTGATATTGGACTATGGATGACCATTTTTGTCACAATGCCATGTTGGACGAAGAGACAATATTTGTCAAAATGTGACCATGTTTATTGACCATGGTTGCTTTTCATATTATGAGAATCTTTCTTAGAATCCATTGTTACAACAAAGTTGACCATCGTTGATTTTCATATTGAGACAATCCTTGTCATAATGCATCATTGAACCATGGTTTACCATGATTGATTTTATTGTCAAGACAATCTTTGTTAGAATGCGATGTTGCACCATCGTTGATCATGGTTCATTTTCATATTGAGACAAACTTTGTCACAATATGACATTGGACCATGGTTGACCATGGTTTATAAACGCAAGGTATATAAATGCTAAGATAAATATTATAAACCCTAAAATAAACATGGTTGAACATGGTTGACCATAGTTGATTTCAATATAGACAAAATGTTTGTGACAATGTTGTAAGGCCCAATGGAAAACATTGTTGGAAGTTTCTAACACCCAAATCAATTGATGGTATTTTTTTATTCAAATGTGTATAATGCAAGCCCTCCTCTCCCTCCTCGCCTTGCAACATTGTTTCTTATATTTATTTGGTTTTGTTATTGCAACATTGTTTCTTATATTTATTTGGTTTTGTTATTGCTAAAGCTTTTGGTAAATAATAAGTTATTGATTAAGTGCCTTTATCATTTATATGATTCACCTAAAATGCTAAACATAATTTTGCCTATTGTTTCAACTAAAAACAAACTTCAACAATATGTATAATGCAGAAGTATTGAATGCCAATAGTATATTATAAACCCTAAAATAAACATGGTTGACCATGGTTGACCACGGTTGATTTTCTTATTGGCAAATTCTTTCTCACAATGTGACGTTAAACTATGGTTGACCATGATTGATTTTCATATTGAGACAACCTTTCTGACAATGTGACATTGGACAATGGTTGACCATGGTTCATTTTCACATTGAGACAATATTTTTCATAATGCGACATTGGTCCATGGTTGACCATGGATGATCATGTTGTCATAATGTGACATTGGACCAAATGATAATCTTTGTCACAATGTGACCATGGTTATTCACCAAGGTTGAACATGATTGACCATGGTTTCCAATGGTTGATTTTCATATTGAGACAATATTTTTCAGAAAGAAACATTGGACTATGGATGACCATTGTTGTCACAATGTCATGTTGGACCAAGAGACAATTTTTGTCAAAACATGACCATGGTTATTGACCATGGTTGATTTTCATATTGAAAGAATATTTTTTAAAATCCATCGTTGGAACAAGGTTGACCATGGTTGATTTTCATATTGAGACAATCCTTTTCAAAATGCAACATTGAACCATGGATGACCATGATCAATTTTATTGTCAAGACAATATTTGTCACAAAGTGACGGTGTACCATCATTGACCATGGTTGATTTTCATATTGAGAGAAAATTTCTCACAATGTGACATTGGACCATGGTTGACCATCCTAGGATAAATATTATAACCCTTAAAATAAACATGGTTGAATGTGGTTGACCATGGTTGATTTGAATATACACAAAATCTTTGTGACAATGCAACGTTGAACCATGGTTGACCATGGTTTATTTTCATATTGGGACAATCTCTGTCACAATGCGACATTGGGCCATGTTGAACATGGTTGACCATGGCCAACTATGTTTAATCAAGGTTGAGCATGGTTGATTTTCACACTAAAATAATCTTTGTCAAAATGTGACATTCGAACACGGTTGGCCACGTATGGCCATGGTTGTCACAATGTGGCGTTGGACAAAGAGAATATCTTTGTCACAATGTGACCATGGTTATTCACCATGGTTGACCATGGTCAGTTTCCATGTTGACACAATCTTTGTTAGAATGCAACGTTGGAACACAGTTGACCATGGTTGATTTTAATATTGAGACAATCCTTGTCACAATGTGACATTGGACCATGGTTGAACATGATTAATTTTAATGTTGAGACAATCTTTCTCACACTGTGATGTTGGACCTCAGCAGAGGTAATAAATCCAAGCGATTAATACTAAAAACTAAAGGGATTCTAAAGCCAAGGGAGTTATATTAAACCCAAGGGATTAATATTATAGAGCCTAGGTATATAAACCATAACATAAATACCAGAAACCCTAAAATAAACAAGCTTGACCATGTTTTACCATGGTTGTTTTTTATATTGAGAAAATGTTTGTGATAATGTGACATTTGACCATGGTTTATTATGGTTGAACATAGTTGATTATCATACTGAGTCAAACTTTGTCACAATGCCACATTCACCATGGTTTCACATGGTTGACCGTTATTATAAAACCAAGGGATTTATATTAAACCCTAGGATTAATATTATAAACCTTTGACTGATAAATCTAAGGGAATAATTCTAAAACCTTAAGGTACTGTAAAGCCACAGGAATAATATTAAACCCAAGGGATTAATATCATAAGCCCAAGATATATAAATCCTAAGATAAATATTATAAACCCAAGGGATAAATACTAAAAAACTAAGGGATTATAAACCCAAGAGAATAATATTAAACCCAAGGGGTAAATATTATAAACCCAAGGTATATAAACCCTAAATTTAACACGGTTGACCATGGTTGACCACAATTGATTTTTGTATTGACAAAATCTTTGTCACACTACAATGTTAAACTATGGTTGACCATGATTGATTTTCATATTGATACAATCCTTCTCACAATGCGACATTGGACAATGGTTGACCATGGATGACCATGTTGTCACAATGTGACATTGGACCAAGTGACAATCTTTGTCACAATTTGACATGGTTATTGACCATGGTTGACCATGGTTGGTTTTCATATTGAGACAATATTTCTCATAAAGCGACATTAGACTATGGATGACCATTTTTGTCACAATGCCATGATGGACCAAGAGACAATCTTTGTCAAATTGTGATCATGTTTATTGACCATGGTTGATTTTCATATTGAGAGAATATTTTTTAGAATCCATTGTTGGAACAAGGTTTACCATTGTTGATTTTCATATTCAGACAATCCTTGTCACAATGCAACATTGAACCATGGTTGACCATGATTGATTTTATTGTCAAGACAATCTTTGTCAAAATGTGACGTTGCACCATCATTGATCATGGTTCATTTTCATATTGCGACAAGCTTCATCACAATGTGACATTGGACCATGGTTGACCATGATTTATAAACCCAAGGTATATAAACCCTAAGATAAGAATTACAAACCCTAAAATAAACATGGTTGACCACAGTTGATTTTAATATAGACAAAATCTTTGTGACAATGCTGTAACATTGTTTATTATATTTATTTGTTTTTGTTATTGCAGCATTGTTTCTTATATTTATTTGGTTTTGTTATTGCTAAAGTTTTCTGGTAAATAATAAGTTACTTATTAAGTGTCCTTATCATTTATCTGATTCACCCAAAATGCTAAACATAATTTCCCCTACCGTTTCAACTAAAAACAAGCTTCAACAATATGTACAATGTAGAAGTATTGAATGGCAATAGTATATTATAAACCCTAAGATAAATATTATAAACCCTAAAATAAACATGGTTGACCATGGTTGACCACAATTGATTTTCTTATTGACAAAATCTTTGTCACAATGTGACGTTAAACTATGGTTGACCATGATTGATTTTCATATTGAGACAACCTTTCTGACAATGTGACATTGGACAATGGTTGACCATGATTGATTTTCACATTGAGACAATCTTTGTCACAATGCAAAATTGGTCCATGGTTAACCATGGATGGCCATGTTGTCACAATGTGACATTGGACCAAATGATAATCTTTGTCACAATGTGACCATGGTTATTGACCAAGGTTGAACATGATTGACCATGGTTTCCCATGGTTGATTTTCATATTGAGACAATATTTTTCAGAAAGCAACATTGGACTATGGATGACTGTTGTTGTCAAAATGTCACGTTGGACCAAGAGACAATCTCTGTCAAAACGTGACCATGGTTATTGACCATGGTTGATTTTCATATTGAGATAATATTTTTTAGCATCCATCATTGGAACAAGGTTGACCATGGTTGATTTTCATACTGAGACAATCCTTGTCAAAATGTAACATTTAACCATGGTTGACCATAATCAATTTTATTGTCAAGACAATATTTGTCACAAAGTGACGTTGTATCATCGTTGACCATGGTTGATTTTCATATTGAGACAAAATTTATCACAATATGACATTGGACCATGGTTGACCATGGTTTATAAAACCAAGGTATATAAACCCTAAGATAAATATTATAACCCCTAAAATAAACATCGTTGAATGTGGTTGACCACGGTTGATTTGAATATAGACAAAATCTTTGTGACAGTGCAACATTGAACGATGGTTGACCATGGTTGATTTTCATATTGAGACAATATTTGCCACAATGCAACATTGGGCCATGGTTGAACATGGTTGACCATGTTCAACTATGTTTGATCAAGGTTGACCATGGTTGATTTTCACACTGAAATGTCAAAATGTGACGTTCGAACATGGTTGACCATGGATGGCTATGGTTGTCACAATGTGACGTTGGACCAAGAGACAATATTTGTCACAATGTGACCATGGTTATTCACCATGGTTGACCATTGCTGGTTTCCATATTGAGACAATCTTTGTCAGAATGCAACATTTGACCATGGTTGATTTTCATATTGAGACAATCCTTGTCACAATGCAACATTGGACCATGGTCAAGGAAAATTTGAAGAACCACCCTAAATTTATATGTATAATAAATGGGTTAATCCCCATGATACATAGGAAAAATGGGAGGCGATTTTATCAATAATATAATATGTATATATAATTTTTTTGGCCAATCTCTCACTAGATTATATTATCTTGTGCAGTGATGGAGAATCTTTCACTGAATTATAAAATCTTGTAAGATCTTGGCAAATCTTTTACTGAATAATAAAACATTGTGAAGTCTTGGAGAATGTTTTGTTCAAGTATGAAACCATATATGATAATAAGAAAACATATTCATTAAACTGTAATATACTAACATACATGTTTGGAAAAAAGAAACATAATTTTATCTTCCTACAAACAATGTTCCAAGTTTTAGTGGCCATGTTTGTCAAGGTTCTTACAATACACTTTTTCATATCCTTCTATTAGTTTTGATAATATTTCACAACAAAGTTCTTGTAGGTGTTGATATTGACAACGAGTTCTGTCAAGGTAGGAGAGATTAATCTTTTCTCTACAACTTTTGTCAAGATTCCATTTTTTTTAAGTTATCAAATTTCATTCTTATTCCATAGACTCCAACTATGAGATAAAAAAAAAACACATTAAGTTTGTTTACCCCAACACGTCAACAAGTATCAAGCCCCAACTATATTATATAATAATTTATTAGGTATCCCAAAGGCTTGAGGGGGATCTAATTAAAAGAAGTGACCATTATGAAAATCCTTCAAAACAATATATGAATATATAAATGTAGATTTTTTTATTATTTCAATTAGAAATCTTCAATTAAATAATAAAATTTAATTACGTCTCTCCCAATCTAAATTGCTTATTAGCATAATTCACTACCCTCATAGGTCTCGCATTTTTCAACAACGTTGTAACATGTAGATTAATTTCCTTTTTGCTGAACAATCTCCACCTTTTAGGAAAATATGGTGGAGTGGCTCGAACCCCTATAGATCATTAGGACAAACTAAGAATAGCACAGAAGATGAAAGGTTGTACAAACCAGCTTATTTTTCAAACAACTAATCCAACATCAGTACCTAAATTTTTTCATGAAGATATCATATTGAGAATGTTTGAAAAATGGTGAGAAATCTTCTGCGAGGGTGATTTAGAAAGAGTGATAAGGTTTCAATGTTTTGAATTTTTTTTTGTTAAATCAGAAAATGTTAAAAACCAATATTAATGGAGATATTGGTATTTTTTACTAAATTTTGTGAAGTGACTAAATGTAGCTTCAACCATTCATCTTAAGATGTTTTTACAATATAATTTCCTAAGTCATTTTAATTTCTTCATTATCATAAAAACCAACCTATATCCATCTTAAATCCACCTCTACCACTCTTAGGGGGATGAAATCTATTTATCCCTCTGAGCACTTGGTAGACCCAAAATTAAGATGGATCTAAGATGGTAGAATTTCCCCTTTAAATATTATATTCTCACATGAGTACCATGGTATTACCATGGGTCAATACCATGCGTTATCATAAACCCGGAGCTTAAAAATTACTATTAGTAATTTATAAAAATTAATAAAATGAATAATTGATTTTTATTTTAAACAAGTTAAAATGTTTAACATACATTAAATTACAACATCCATTTTTACTCTTGATCCACCAAGCCTGGAGAGGGATCAAATATTTTTTCACTCTATGCTAGTTTGCATATCACTATATTTGATCCCTCTCGGGGCTTAGTAGATCCAGAGTAAAGATGGAACTATGCTGGTCTAATTCCCCCATTTAAATAGGCTACATTTCGTGAATACCATGGGTCAATACAATGTGCCATTTTTATTTTTGTTAATACTAATATTAGGGTTAATAATGTTTTTTTTGCATGGTATTAATAATAATCTAGCCCATGGTATTTGGCCCATAGTATTTTGCCCATAGGTTTCACCTAAATATAACTCATTTTTTGAGTGTTCATAAATATAAGGTGACTTATTTAGTAAATATAAAAAAATGTTTTATTTGTTTACCATACCTCTCATTTATTTATATTATTATTAATTTACCATACCTATTTTACAAATATGGTATTTGACCCATATGATTCACCTAGATAAAACCTCCTTTTTGAGGCTTCATTAATAGAAAGAGGGTTATGGACTAAATATAAAAAGTGGCTTTATTTATTTACCATACCTCTAGTTTATTTATATTTTTATTTATTTACCATACCTTTTGAGTAAGTATAAAAAAAGGTTTTATTTATTTACCATACCTCCACTTTACTTATATTTTTATTTGTTTACACCCTTGCATGTATATAAGGTGACTTATGGAGTAAATATAAAAGATGTTTTATTTATTTACCATACCTCTCATTTATTTATATTTTATTAATTTACCATACCTCTTTTATAAATATGGTATTTGGCCCATAGGATTCACTTAAATAAAACCTATTCTTGAAAATTAGGGCAAATGAAAGGTTGTAACTCCTAATTTCAAGGGCTAAATTTACCTTTTCTACCCTCCACCTTAAAATAAGGTGGGCTATTTAAGGTGATTTGTAAAAATGTACTATGATACAAAATATTAGCCCACTAAAAATTTAAAACCCCTTAATTTCTCCTAAGGGCGAACCTTCGCCCCTACAATTTTCCATGACCATGGTTGACCATGATTAATTTTAATGTCGAGACAATATTTCTCACAGTGTGACATTGGACCTCACCAATGGTAATAAACCCAAGGGATTAATACTAAAAACTAAAGGGATTATAAAGCCAAGGGAGTTATATTAAACCCAAGGGATTAATACTATAAAGCCTAGGTATATAAACCCTAATATAAATAGGAGAAACCTTAAAATAAACATGCTTGATCATGTTTTACCATGGTTGGTTTTGATATTGAGAAAATGTTTGTGAAAATATGATATTTGACCACGGTTTATTATGGTTGACCATGGTTGATTTTCATATTGAGTCAAACTTTGTCACAATGTCACATTCACCATGGTTGCACATGGTTGACCATGATTATAAACCTAAGGGATTTAAATTAAACCCTTGGATTAATATTATAAACCTTAGATTAATAAATCCAAGGGATTAATTCTAAAGCCTCAAGGTACTATAAAACTAGGGAATAATATTAAACCCAAGGGATCAATATTATAAGCCCAAGATATATAAACCCTAAGATAAGTATTATAAACCCAAGGAATAAATACTAAAAAACTAAGGGATTATAAACCCAAGAGAATAATATGAAACCCAAGGGGTAAATATTATAAACCTAAGGTATATACACCCTAAGATAAATATTATAAACCCTAAATTGAACACAATTGACCATGGTTTAACACAGTTGATTTTCGTATTGACAAAATCTTTGTCACACTGTGACGTTAAACTATGGTTGACCATGATTGATTTTCATATTGATACAATCTTTCTCACAATGCAACATTGGACAATGGTTGACCATGGTTGATTTTCACATTGAGACAATCTTTGTCACAATGTGACATTGCACCATGGTTGACCATGGATGACCATGTTGTCACAATGTGACATTGGAGCAAGAGACAATCTTTGTCACAATGTGACCATGGTTATTGACCATGGTTGAACATGATTGACCATGGTTGAACATGATTGACCATGGTTGACCATGATTTATTTTCATATTGAGACAATATTTCTCATAAAGCAACATTGGACTATGGATGACCATTTTTGTCACAATGCCATGTTGGATGAAGAGACAATCTTTGTCAAAATGTGACCATGTTTATTGAACATGGTCGATTTTCATATTGAGAGAATCGTTTTTAGAATCCAATGTTGGAACAAGGTTGACCATCATTGATTTTCATATTGAGACAATCCTTGTCACAATGCAACATTGAACCATGGTTGACCATGATTGATTTTATTGTCAAGACAATCTTTGTCAGAATGTGACGTTGCACCATCGTTGATCATGGTTCATTTGCATATTCAGACAAACTTCGTCATAATGTCACATTGGACCATGGTTGACCATGGTTTATAAACCCAATGTATATAAACCCTAAGAAAAATATTATAAACCCTAAAATAAACATGGTTGAACATGGTTGACCATAGTTGATTTCAATATAGACAAAATCTTTGCGACAATGCAATGTTGGACCATGGTTGACCATGGTTGATTTTCATATTGGGACAATCTTTGTCACAATGTGACATTGGGCCATGGTTGACCATGGCCAACTATGTATGATCAAGGTTGACCATGGTTGACCATGCTTGATTTTCATATTGAAACAATCTTTGTTAGAATGCGACATTGGAACATGGTTGACCATGGATGGCCATGGTTGTCACAATGTGATGTTGGACCAAGAAACAATCTCTGTCACAATGTGACCATGGTTATTCACCATAGTCGACCATGGTTAGTTTCCATATTCAAACAATCTTTTTCAGAATGCAATGTTGGAACATGGTTGACTGGACTAAGAAACAATCTTTGTCACAATGTGACCATGGTTATTGACCATGGTTGGCCATGGTCAGTTTCCATATTAAGTCAATATTTTTCATAATGCAACATCAGAACATGGTTGACCATGGTTGATTTTCATATTGAGACAATCCTTGTCACAATGCGACATTGGACCATGTTGACCATGATTGATTTTAATGTCAAGATAATGTTTCTTACACTGCGACATTGCACCTCACTAGCACAAGGGATTATAAACCCAAGGGAGTTATATTAAACCCAAGGGATTAATATTATAAACCCTAGCTATATAAACCCTAACATAAATATCATAAACCCTAAACTAAACATGCTTGACAATGTTTTACCATGGTTGGTTTTGATATTGAGACAAACTTTGTGACAATACGAAATTTGACGATGGTTGATTTTCATATTGAGCCAAACTTTGTCACAATGTCACATTTCACCATGGTTGCACATGGTTGACCATGATTATAAACCTAAGAGATTTATATTAAACCTTAGGATTGATATTATAAACCATAATGTTATACCCTATGAATATAAACCCTTAGATTGTTAAACCAAAGGGATTAATTCTAAAACCTCAAGGTACTATAAACCCAAGGGAATAATATTAAACCCACGGGATTAATATTATAAGCCCAAGATATACAAACCCTAAGATAAATATTATAAACCCAAGGGAATAATATTAAACCCTAGGGGTAAATATTATAAACCCTAAGATAAATATTATAAACCCTAAAACAAACATGGTTGACCATGGTTGAACATGATTGATTTTCTTATTAACAAAATCTTTATCACAATGCGACGTTAAACTATGGTTGACCATGACTGATTTTCATATTGAGACAACCTTTATAACAATGCGATGTTGGAAAATGGTTAACCATAGTTGATTTTCACATTGGGACAATCTTTGCCAGAATGCGACGTTGCACCATGCTTCACCATGGGTGACCATGTTGTCACAATGTGACATTAAACTAAGAGATAATATTTGTCACAATGTGACCATGGTTATTGACCATGGTTGAATTTGATTGACCATGGTTCACCATGGTTGATTTTCATATTGATACAATATTTTTGAGAAAGTGACCATGTTAATTACTTTGTAGTTGGAAGATCAAAGCGTGAACAAATGACTTTATTTGAGGTTTTTATCCATTCAATTACACCATTCAAACTAAAAAAGTGGATATATATACAAGTGAAGTAGTGCCTTTAGTTGAGTCTATATTATAAACACTAAAATAAACATGGTTAACCATGGTTTATTTTGATATTGAGGCAATCCTTGTCACAATGCAATGTTGGACCATGGTTGAGGCAATCATTGATTTTCATATTGAGACAATCTTTGTTACAATGCGATGTGGACCATGGTCAACCAAGGAATAAAAAACCTAGGGATTAATACTAAAAACATAAGGGACTATAAACCTATGTGAATAATATTAAACCCTAATAATATGAACCCTTAGATTAATAAACCCAAGAGATTGATATTAGAAGCCCAAGTGAATAATAAACCCAAGATTTAAGGTTTATATACCTTGGGTTTATAATTTTTATCCCTTCGGTTTATTATTCCATTGAGTTTATAAACCTTAAAATAAACATAGTTTCCTATGGTTGATTTCCATATATAAATTAAAAAAAAAAAAACTAAGAATGATGTCTTGTGCTCATATTGAGACCTAATTACAATTTCAAATCATAGTAAATAACTTAAGCATAACATAATAATTGCATAAAAGGTTTATTAATTTTTTAATGAATGAAATAAAAGTGAATTATTAATTATTAATTATTAATAATTAATTAATTAATTTATTTAATGATTATTTAATGAATTAGTTAATTATTTAATGGGTTAATTAATAATAAATAAAATAAAAATGAATTATTAAAATAATTAACAATATTTATATTTAATAAATATAAAAATAATTAAGCATATTAATATCAATAAAATAATATTAATCAATATTAATTTTACTTTAAGCAATATATATTATATATATATATATATATATATCTGAATTAAGTCTACTCTTATATTGATACAAAATATTGTTACAAAGAGGGAGCGGCCTCAAGAGGTCTAGCCCTGGTAGGCGGATCACTCACATTACATTCTGAAAATTGACCCAAAAAAACTGGTAGAAGACCGACTAGAACCTAGACCTGACTGATACATAGAGACAGAAACCACAGTGTCAAAAGTGTAAACTATCCGGAGAACCGAAACAGTTTGACTGAGCTGATACTTATGACCTGAAGAGTGAACTTAGTAAAAAAAAATAAACCTTTAGCCATGAACAGAGACAGAAACTGCAATAGAGAAAAAACAACCTGATTATGCGTCTTGAGTGGTGGAAGGCACTTCTTCCACAATCTGACATCAAAACCTAGAGGAATCATCATCGTCTGAGGGATGGCCCTCTTCTCTTGGTGAGCACCTTCACTCGGAGCACTCAGACGCACCAGAGTTGGCATATCCAGGGAGGCAGAACCACTTGGGGCTTTGCTTTTCTGGCTCGGACACTGAGAGGTTCCTAGCAGTTCTTCCACCCTCGGCTCCAAAGTCGCATTTGGAATTGCTGACACCAAGCTAGCTATGCTTTCACTCAGCTGAATAGTAACATAAGCGATGAAAGAGTGATTGCTGAGAGTGCAGGGGATTTGAAAGCAGGCCGTATGAGCATGAGAATGGTGGGAGTTCAACAATAAGGCTTGGTTCCCCTGGCCTCGACCACGACCTCGCCTAGTAGTTGGATGGCTTCCACTGCCGAATCCTGAAGAACAAGAAGAGGTGTCCGAGGAGGAGGTAGAAGCCTGGCGAATGGGTCGACCACGGGAGCCTCCACTTCTACAACCCATTCTTTGGCACATAATAGGCATGTTGTTTAGAGCAAAAGGAGCAGTACAGGCAGCCAATTGTTGCAGAACAGGAGAGATTGGAAGGGGGAGAGTAATCACTCTCGAAGGAGACCTGAGAAAGCCTGAGGATAAATGACAAATGAAAATGCTTGTGGGACATTGGAGAACCAGGAGTTCTAGCAGAGAATCTTCTCCGCGTTCCTGTGCGCAATGGGTTCCTCGATAAACCCAAGAGAAAAGCACTGCAACTGTGAGGAGACCATACATTCACAGAGGAGGAACAGAGAAGAAAGGGGGAAGCGCCATGGAATAAGAGCGAGGGTGCCAATATAGAATATCGCGTTGCATTAACGCAACAATGAATAAGCTTGCCGGGAGATTGAAGTCTGGCAGCGGGTGAGGCCAGTTGGCAATGAATGTGCTCCACGTCTCGGACCATGCCGTCGTCCTCGTACCTCTAGTTGTACTATTCACTCGCATCTGGGAGGGGTAGATCTTGTTGCACCAGAAGAGTGCAGTCTTGTTTAAGTTTCTCATCATTAGAACTGCTCAGAGGACTAGAGAAGAAAGGGAGTTGTTGGTCAGACCCTTGATTTGCCAATCTGTCTGCTACCTTGTTGGCTGATCGTCGAACGTGATGGAAGGTAACGTTGCAGGGAGACTTTAGCCATTCTTCAATTTTCTCTAGTCTACTTAGGAGCCACCAGCTAGAAGCGATCTTTCCAGCTGATGTGCCTAATTGGATTCAAGTAGCTGCTTCAATTAAGATTTGTGAGTCCCCTTCTATCACCAGAGGGAAAAAGTTTTCAGTTACTGCTGTGCATATGCCCTTCCATAAGCCTTCATGCTCGACGACATTGTTGGTATCTCTTCCTAGTGAGCCATGATATATATGTAGAGTCGTGCCCTTAGCATTTCTGAAAATGCCTCCATAACTAGCCGGCCCCGGATTGCCCTTGGCAGCACTGTCGAAATTTAGCTTAGTATACTGGGAGTCAGGAGGAGACTAGAATTGGGGGGAATCAGAATGAATCGAGGGATTGAGATTGGAATGAGCGGAGAAGGTGAGGTTCAGATTCCAATTTTCCAAAATGAGGCATTCGTGAGATGAGGCTGGCAAATCCGCATTTTGCCAGTGTTTTAGAGCAAGAGTTTCTTGAAGGTTCTATTTGAGAAGAAGCCAAAGGGAGTCCAAAGGAAATTGGAGATTTTTAATGATCCTTTTGTTTCTCTCCTTCCAGATGTTCCAATAGACAAAGCCCAGAAGAAGGTCCCAGAGGGAATTCAGGACCAGACTTTGGAAGGGTTGTTGAGGCCAGTTCCTCATTGTATTTGTGATGTCTCCCACTCATCTTCCCATTCTCCTGTTGCATTGTGCAATTCTCTCCTAGAGTTCTGCAACTAACGAACAGGTATCCAAGACTGCGAGATGGTCTCTGAGTGGAGGTTGTAATTGGGACATTTGGAGGGCCCAATAAAATCTCGCTTTTGAAGATTTTCCCAGGTGAGGATTCGTTGTTTGCTTAAAAGCCACAAGAACGTAGAGACTTTTGGCCAAATGTTTGGTTGCCAGATTTTATCCCATAGCTGGTCCTTAATTATCTGCACTGGATGATATAGAAGTTGGTATGCTTCCTTGGTGGTGAATGTGCCTTTTGGAGTGTATCCCCATCGAATTTTGTCCCTCTGATCTGAAAACTTAATTTTCCTTAGTTTGAGCTCTTGATTAATCTCTTCAAAGGTTTCCTCTTGCCAGTTGGCTTGCCAAGTATCTGCTGATCTCCATAGTTGAAAGCCATGAGGGGATTGCTGCTGCCAAAAATGATAAACATGGGTTTGATCACTATGCTACATGGTAGCCTTCCATTTGGGTTTGTGGAAGAGAGCAGCTAGTTTGGGAAGCTATTGCCAGGAGTCTTCCCAAAATCTTGTTGTGGTGCCTCAGTGTATTTCCCAAAAACTATGCGCTTGAATGAAGGCACTGTGCTTTCTGGAAGCATTCTAGATTAACGATCCAGGGGTGGAGTTACTTATGAGGATGAGCTCCTCTTGGGGACTTCCTGGAGAATATTTGTCTTGCAAGATACAAGCCCAAGGAGTGTGCAGATTGGAGACCCATTTCCACTAGATTCGGGCACCTATGGTGTTACTGCTGTGAAGGGGATCCCTCAGACCAAGCCCACTAACTGACTTCGGAAGACAAACCTCAGTCCATTTGACGAGTGCCCATTTTTTGTTGAGGCCTAAGTAGCCCCATAAGAAATTTCTCTGAAGATTGTGAATTCTCTTAAGAACCCATTTGGGAGCTACCAATATGGAGAATAAATACAGAGGCATGGCTTGGAGAATAGATTTGATAAGAATGAGCCTGTTGGCGATATTGAGAGAGCGGAAGGTCCAGGAGGAGAGCATAGTTTCTATATTTTCAAGGAGGGTTCTCCAGGAGGCATGTTTGATGGCTGAGTCTATCAGGGGAGCTCCAAGGTAATTCGAGGGAAGCGCAGCTATAGGATAACCCAAGATCCTCGCTATATACTTCTGAGTGAGAATGGGGGTGTTGAAGAAGAAGAGTTGGGATTTGGAGGCATTGATGGAGGTGCTTGAAGCTTCTAAGAAGAGATTGAGCAAGGCTAGGAGGGCAGAGGCCTCTTGAACTGACGAGTGGCCAAAAAGCATAGTGTCATCAACAAACTGTTGGTGAAAGAGGGGAGATTTTCCATGAAGAGAAATTCCCTTTAAAGAGTGAGAAGAGAGAGCAGAATGAAGGAGACGACTGAGACCTTCGACCATGAGCACAAAAAGGAACGGAGAGAGAGGGTCACCTTGGCGAATACCCCAGGAAGGTTGAAAAGGCAAGGAAGGAGAGCCATTAAGAAGGATAGAATAGCAGGGGGAGGTGATAAGATTGATGAGCCAACGCGTCCATGTAGCGCTGAAGCCAAAATCTAAAATCATTTGATTGATATAGGTCCAACTGAGTTTATCGAATGCCTTAGAAAGATCTAGCTTGCGAATAATACCTAGCTTTTTAAGAACTGATGAGCCCCGAATTGGGTAACCTATTTGACTTATTTTTCCTAATTGTCCTTGTTCAATCCTCCATTTTTCATAGATTATGCATTTTTTTAGTATGTTTATGTCATTTGAATGAATAAGGGTGGTCACTCTACCTAGGAGGCTAATACGTGGTTATTTCAGGTTTTTTGGACAAATGTTGGAGCAAAACCAAGCAATCATGGCCTAGGTGACAGCCAAGCTTGAGGTGAGGATTCATAGGGGGGTTGTCTCTGACATTAAATGGCCCTTCCTCGGGATCCCCACCCTCAACTCTGAGCTCACAGGCCACCAAAACGGATCCTAAAGGCAGCCAAGAAAATTTGGGAAGCGGGATTGTCTACTAGCAGTTGGGATAGTCGAGTCCCTTGAATTTAGGAGGCTTGCTAAGCCCTCATGATGTATAAATAAGAAGGCCTCAGCCTTCGTAGTTTACTTTTGAAACTATTGCATTTTTTTGCACTATAGTTCTCTCACTTTCATCTCGTTCTCTTGTAGCCATTGTGGCATAACTTTCGGGTGATGACTATTTTTTGATAATGACAAGCAGTCCTATTTTGTAACAGCTTTGAGTTATTTATAGGAGTCGTAGATCTTAGGGTTGGGCCCAACCTAAGAGCCAAGGCCTCCTTTATGTATTGTCATTTCTCCTTTATGCATCGTGGTTTCTCCTTTATGCATTTGCAAAATTATTTATGTTAGGCAGATTAAATTGTGTTGATTAACTAGGTCACTGTTGATGGTTAGAAAGGCTTTTGATGTTTAGATTAAGTTGGTAGGATATCAACAAGGAAAAAGCTTCAGAAAAAGGCCAACGAGCACCTTTGGTTTCACCTCTCCCTCATAGGATCAGGCGCTGGGATCAAAGTAACCTTGTTGTCCCAAACAAAAACACTATTTTTGCTTTGCCATGCAATCACTAGTGTACGATTTTTCATTTGCATAAGTTGGTTACATGTTCCGATCTTTGAATGCTTCATTTCATAGTTAATATAAATGGTTGATAAAAGTAAAGCAGGGAGTCCCAGGAGTTGCAACATTATTGCTGCAATACTGGAGCTCACCACTCTTTTTGGCGCCGTTGCCGGGGAAGCGTCAGAGTATTTGTGATTGCTGCTTTTCTCCTATTTTCTACTACAACCTTATGCTAAGTAGTTTATTTCATTTCCATTCTGCAGTTTCATTTCCACAAAAGTAGAGTAGACATTTCTTGCTTTCATAGATTAGCAATTCAATTCCGCAATTTCAATTCTGCAAGCGTAGCTTAGCATTTCAATTCCTCAATTTCAATTTTGCAAGATAGTTAGTTGCAATTCAATCTATTTTAGTTTTGCACGTACCAGCAGAAAAAGCAAAAGCAACCAAAAAATCTTTCCATTTCATTCATCATAGGAATAGAGATAAAACCGGAAAATTCCTACCCAACACTGCCACCACATCACTGAGTCAACTTTCTCTCTTCT
Organism: Pinus taeda; assembly: GCA_000404065.3. Taxonomy (NCBI): domain Eukaryota; kingdom Viridiplantae; phylum Streptophyta; class Pinopsida; order Pinales; family Pinaceae; genus Pinus; species Pinus taeda. The sequence continues at coordinate 21,019 of APFE031275214.1, read as the reverse complement.
TTCGTAACAGTGAGCCAGAAGAACCTATAGGTGAACCTCCTGAGATATACGAAGATCCTATAACAGAAGAAGAGCTAGAGAACATTTCGTCTGAAGCCATGGCTGAAAACTGAAATGGTAGAAGAGAAGATGAGAGAATAGAAGGTGTCTTTCCCATCCGAGAGACCAATGGAGACATCAAAATGAAAAACATAAGTCCCTCAGCTTTACCTCACTTCCATGGATTGACTACTGAAGACCCTAATACCTTCCTATTTGAGTTTGCTGTCCTTTGTCAAACTTACGACTATGCTGAGGACGAGCAAAAGTTGAAACTCTTTTCCTCTACCCTCAAGGATGCAGCATTACACTGGTTCATGGGGTTACCTGGAAACAGTATCACCACTTGGGCTCAGATGCAGCAAGATTTTAACACCAAATATCGGGACTACTGTAGGTCCAAGGAAACCAAGGGAGAGATCTTTCGGACGACCATGGGAAGTGACGAGTCTTTAGAAGATTACGAGGAAAGGTTCCAACTTAGTTATAAATGGGCCAGGTGCACACTTGACCCGGAATCTCTAAAGCTGGTTCTGCTCCGCGGAGTCCCTGAAGACCTTCTAGATACCCTTCACATGCTGGCTGGAGGGGACATCTACCAACTACCTTATGAGAACATAAAGACCGTGTTTAGAAACCATTCTAGGGTAGCCTGGAAGAGAGGTAGGGGGAATCCACTTTTAGCTAGTACCACCTTCTCTAAGCATGAGTTTGCTAATCAGATGGAAGACCTCAAAATTGAGATGAGATAGACTATTGCCATGCAACTTGATACCTTCTGAATTCAGCAAAAGAAAGAGGAAGATGAGAGGGCTTTAGCCATTTTTTTGTCCTAGATGCACGAGGAAGTAGAGGTATGTTTCATTTGTGAGGAATACCACCCCACCAACCAATGCCCTACCTTGCCTGGATTTAAAGCCATGTACCTAGGGACTGAGGCGGCTACTGAAACTCTCTACTTCCTCAACCAAAGGAGGCCACACGGGCCCAGACCTTACTAGCATGGGATGCAAGGGACATCCCAAGCTTATTATAACCCCAACCAATCCGCTCATATACCTTCTTGGGCCCCCCCTGCTCATCCTTCATGCTCTACACCTCCTCCATGGTCTTATCCATCTCCATACCATACTCAACCTACTTCTCATTCGTTTCACTCACATGCCCAGCCTCAACCTCAGTGGAATGCACCTCAACCAGGGTGGAGGCCTTAATACAACCCTCCTTTCGCCATTTTGCCTCCACCACCGGCTCAACCACAACCACCGGCTCAACCACAACCATTATCTCCTGCTCCTCCAAGACAACCCTAGATGCCTGCTAAACCGAACCCAAACCCCAACAACAGACAGGCCCAACAGGTATATACTGGGGAGACAACATGCCCTACCTATGCTGTGGAGATCCAGGAGATCAATCTGTGATCTAGGAAGGTCCTTCTAGAGTGCCAACATCCTCCCCTGGAGGAGGAGGAAGAGAAATAGGAAAGTGAACCCAAAGCCATTCCACCATTTCCTGAGTGACTAACAGTAACCACGCAACCCAACCCAGAGGAGACTGAGCTTCCAGGAGAACTCAAGAAGTTGTGTGTGAAAATACCACTTCTCCAGGCCATAAAAGATGTACTGATATACAAAAAATTCATTACGGAGAAGTGTTTCAGGCACCCAGGCAAGCGAAAGAGAGATGCCTCAACTATCAATGTCATAGGACAACTGTCTAATCTTATGTTGGGGCAAGTAATCTGTCCAAAGTATTTGGACCCTGGGAATCCTGTAGTTGATGTTCACATCAATGGAACCATCATCCCCCACACCTTCATTGATCTAGGGGCTGCCATTAATGTGATGACCAGGGACACCATGCTTAAACTCAACCTTCATAGTTCCTTAAGGAAGACCTCGACAGTACTGTAGTTGGCAGACTGCTCCACCGTGACTCCCGAAGGGATTGTGGAGGATGTCTTGGTCTCTGTTGACTCTTGGGAGTACCCTGTGGACTTCTTGGTCTTTCAACCAAAGGCAAAACTCACTAGATACCCCCTTATTTGGGGAAGGCCTTGGCTAGCTATTGTGGATGCTTACATCAGCTGTCGAGCGGGAAGCATGACCATCAAGAATGGGCCTATGTTCAAACAACTGGTTCTATACCCTCCTGCCCAACCTCTGATAGAACATGAATTACCACTCTGGTTGGAAGAAGGAGATGAGGACGAGGTCTACTCTGCACCATTGTGCACAGTGGAGGCCACCAGGGAAGGTCCTCAAACTGAGGATGATTTGATTGAGAACTTAATCCAGAATCCTCCTACCGGTGCACTGTCCTTAGAAGAGTTGGTGGAAGATGCCCAAGCCAATGCTTTAGTGGACCTTTGTGTGACTGATCTGACCTCTCCCAGAGTTAAGAATGTGGATTTTGGCTCTGAAATAACTTTAAAGATCATCTCCTCTCTCTCTCCCTCTCAAGAAAAAGAGCTATGTAGCCTTTTGAACTGCCATTTGGAGGCTTTTGCCTGGAGTTATAAGGAAATGAAAGGAATCCATCCTTCGGTCTGTACCCATCATATTTACATTAAAGAGGACTTTAAGCCAGTCAGGCAGCCTCAGAGGAGAATGAATCCGGCCCTTAAGGACATCGTTAAAGAAGAATTGCAAAAATTGTTGGATGCAGGATTCATCTACCCCATCTCGGACAGCGAATGGGTTTCCCCTCTGGTGTTGGTACCTAAGAAAAATGGGAAGTGGAGAATCTGTGTAGATTACAGAGAACTGAACAAAGACACCAAGAAAGACCACTTCCCTTTGCCTTTCATATATCAAGTGTTGGATGGCCTAGCAGGGAAGAAGTTCTTCTCTTTCCAAATAAGCCCGGAAGACCAGGATAAGACCACATTTACTTGTCCATGGGGTACCTTTGCCTATCGAGTCCTTCCCTTTGGGCTGTGCAATGCTCCTGCCACTTTCGAGAGAGCTGTATTGAGCATATTTGCTAAGCTGGTTCATGATTCGATGGAAATCTATATGGATGACTTTACTCCTTATGGGTCTAACTTCCAAGAAGCCTTGTCCAACCTGGGAAAAGTTTTAAACAAGTGCATTGAGTTGAACTTGTCCCTCAGTCCTGAAAAATGTGAATTCCTAATGACTGAAGGGACCGTGTTAGGTCATACCATTTCTTGTCAAGGATTACAAGTGGATCCTAACAAAATTGCAATCATCAAAAAGGTTCCACCTCCTCAGAAGGTAAGAGATGTTCGGAGTTTCTTAGGCTTAGCGAGATATTATAGAAGATTCATTAAAGATTTCAGTAAGCTAGTCTCGCCATTGTTTGGCCTCTTAGGAAAAGATGTTGAGTTTAAATGGACTGACGACTGTCAAGGGGCTCCAAATGAGTTGAAAGATAAGTTAGTGTCTACCCCGATCTTGAGAGGCCCAAATTGGGCCCTACCTTTCCACATCCACATTGATGCCTCGAACAACGCCATAGGGGCAGCCTTAGGACAAGTTGAGGAGAAACTTCCATATGCCATATACTTTGTCAGCAAAAACCTATCCAAGGCAGAAATGAACTATACTGTAACCGAGAAAGAGTTCTTGGCCGTAGTCCATTCCCTGAACAAGTTCCAACACTACATCACTAGTTATCAAACATTTGTACACACTGATCATGCTACGATTAGATATTTAATGAATAATCCTGATGTAAATGCTCGTATCATTAGATGGTTACTTTTGTTGCAGCAATTTGATTTGACTATCGTCAACAAACCGAGTAAAGAAAATGTTGTTGCTGACTTCTTGTCTAGATTGGATTTGCCTGCAGGTGAAGAAGGAACGGTGGATGACCAGATGCTAGATGAACATATGTTTTCTATCTCAGTAGTCTCTCCATGGTTTGTTGATATAGAAAACTACTTGGTCTCAGCACAGTTCCCTCTGCATCTATCCTCAAAGGAGAAGAGCAGAATTGTGAGGAAGAGTGCCCCATTCACTTGGATCAGGGGCAACCTGTTCAAACTTGGCTCGGATCAGATCTTGAGGTGTTGTGTTAGGGAGGATGAAGTCTTTGACATTCTCCTAACCTATCACGATGGACCTTGTGGAGGCCACTTTCAAGCAAAGAGGACTTCTTTCAAAATTCTACAGACATACTACTATTGGCCCACTCTTCATCAAGATGTCAGAAGATACATCAGCCAATGTGACCAATGCCAGAGGATGGGGAAACTGACTCCAAGGAATGAAATGCCTCTCCAACCTCAAGTGACCCTCGAGCCATTTGAGAAGTGGGGCATGGATTTTGTGGGTCCTATAAACCCTCCTTCAAGGCAAAGGTCTTACATCATTGTGTGCACTGACTACCTGACAAAGTGGGTAGAAACAAAGGCAATCAAAGCAGCGACAAAAGAAAAGGTGGCTGAGTTTTTAAGAGAAAATATCTTCTACAAATTTGGCTACCCAAGAGAGTTAGTCACTGATCAAGGAAGCCAGTTCACCTCCAACTTAATTGAAGACTTGCTCTCTCATCACAAGATCAAGCATAAGACTTCCACCCTATATCATCCTCAAGCAAATGGGCAGGTGGAAGTCACTAATAGAGCATTAGAATGGATTTTGACTAAGGTGGTGAGCAGCAGTAGAAAGGATTGGGCAGATCACCTGGTTGAGGCCACTTGGGCCTAGAACACCACTTGGAAGACCACAACCAGTTTCACACCTTATAAGCTGGTCTACGGGAAGAAAGCTTTGCTGTCAATAGAATTCGAGTACAACACATTGAGGATGGCAGCTCAGTTGGACCTAGATCACAGCCATGCTCAACGTGAAAGGTTATTGCAGCTGAATGGGTTATATGAACACAGAATGCATGCCCTCCTCCACTCAGAAGTGGTTCAACTTCAAAGGAAGATATGGCATGACCAGCACCTTAATGAAAAGCAATTCCAGCCGGGAGATTGGGCGTTGCTGTATGACTCCAGACATAAGGATTTCAAATGGAAGCTGAGGACAAGATGGCTAGGACCATATACAGTGGAGAAATGCAATGACAATGGTTCAGTCCTTATCAGGACCATTGATGAAGAAGCCACCCCCATGCTCGTCAATGGGCATCGACTGAAGATCTACAGGAAACCCCTTTCGAGGCAGGAGTTCATTGAGACTGTGGAAAAACCAGTGCTGGTAATAGAGAAGGGTTCTGCCTCTATTCCAGCCACACCTTGGTCATCATCAAAAAAAAAAAAAGGAATAAAAATATCCTTGGACGAAAACCTCTTTGAGGTGCCCACGGCATGTAGTAAGGGTGAAAATCTCATGGAGGTGCCCATGCTGTCTCTCAGAAAATAAAGAATTTGGAAAAATACCTTTGGGTGAAAACCTCTCTAAGGCGCCCAAGGCAGATAGTAGGGGTGAAAACCTCATGGAGGCGCCCTTGCTGTCTATCTTAAAAAAAAAAAAAAAAACAGGTATAATCTCCAAAGAATTATTGCAGGTTGCAGGAATACAGTGCAGAAAAGGAGGCCTTGCAAAACAAGGACAGTGGTCCATACCAAGTCACTAGGCATCCTCACATACACTCCCTCCGTGGAAACTCATTTTTTCTAGGATTTGGACACAATCTAGTCGGGGTTCATCTCCTACAGGAAGTTTCAGAACTTTCTACAGGAAGTTCTACATTTATATAGGAAACATCCTGTAGAGCATTTGGGTAGGCCAGAATTGATTCTGGAGAGGGATTTGAAGCTTTAAATCTGTTGATGGGGCATGCAACCACCCTTTTCTTCCATCCACCACTTGTTTCATCTCCTTCCACCACCATTGCAACGATCTGGTTATGTATTCCTGCACAGTCATACAAGCGTTCTGTTTCTTGAGATTAAAATTTTTTTTCCTCCAAGTGACAAATCAAGCATGCAGAGGCTAGCACACTCTACTTGTTAAGGATCCATCAGGACCCTTCATCTGTGAACGCAATCCCGCTCGTTTTAGCATGCATCCCAGGAGGAGAAGCAGCTACAAGATGTCCTACAGGAATCCTATAGCAGCTGATCCGGCTGGAGCACATATGATGGAGACACCAGTAGCTCAAATCAGACGAAGCCGGCGCATGCTGAATTTACCACCAGAGGGTCGGGCCCTGAACTCTTGCATCCAGCATCAGCCAATAAAAAAGGAGCTCCAGTGCCCATGCACGAAGCAGCAGCAAGAAAATCCATCATTCCATGTCCCGAAGCCTGTAGAAAACGTCCACGACCACACAGGTAAGTGTCTAACCTTATTCGTCAAATTGCATGGACTACACTCTAAAATTTGCATGACTGTGAAATGTGTGGATTGAACAAGTTCGGTGGCCAGTCAATTGGCCACCCATAGCTAGTCAGATGGCCTCGTGGGATCCGAACGAGCCCGGTTATGCCAAAGGGAAGGGCAGTTGATACGTGGGAAGTGTCCAATTAGGGAGAATCGACAGTTTGGCAGGAATGGCAGTGGTTAATGGTAGAGAAAGGATTTGGCATTTAGAGACATGCCAAAGAATGATGGCCGTGACGTTGGCTAACGGATCGGCCTGGACAACTCACCCCGGCGCCATGAATTGCGCAGTGATTCAGATTGCTTGGCCGAATAACTCACGATGAACGACTGTCATTTGCACTTGCAACGGTTTTGCAGTAGAGTACACGTCCTCCTCCTCTGCATTTTGTTAGCCTGAGCTTCTCGACCCATTCCAACATCCTTCCGTGTCTCAGACTTGTCCAGAAGCACCGTGACGTCCTCCAGAAGCTGGAAAAGCTTTCTATAGGAAGGAGCTCTACAGGAAACCTGGAATAACAGAGAAACTTGGACTGTTGACGTCGAAGTTGGCAATTCGAAGAGAGGTAGGCCCGAACACACCATTCCCATGCATGATATTTCGAAAGGTGGTGAATTCAAAGTGCTGGAGTAGAAAAATTAAAAGCAAGTCTGCCTGTGAATTAAAATAGCAATTTTCTTATGATTTCATTAAATTTCTTCATTGGTTTGTGTCCAAGATTCTCTCCACCGGTCCTGAAGAAAATTCCTCCTGTAGAAAAGTTCAAACACTGTCAGGGCTAACCAGTGTGGAAAAAATGTGAAATTTACATGAGTATATGTATGCTGGGGGGTGGAAATTGAGCTCTGCACTCTGTTTAGGGAAACCAAAGTCATCCTTCTGTACACGGGCAGTCGAGATTTAAAACCGGGGAATTGATACAAAGTAACTTGAGGGATACTGTTTTCAACGTTCTGAGGAGGAAAACATATATAGAGTTCCCCTTTTGATCAAAGCACAAGCTAAAACAAAGCACTTTTCACCATGCCAGGAGGGTTTATCAGAAAGGAACCCTCGGATTCCAAGAAACTGCGAGAAACTCTTGAGGCGGTAGACCTGTTTACGCGTGCAAATTGGATGACCTTCTGTGACAAAATTCAAGGTCACAATGATGAAATAGCAGAGGAGTTCCTAAGGTCCCTGAAGCCTAAGTCAAAGACACTAGCCACTGTAAACTTCAAAGGGTTGACCCTAAAGCTCACCCCACAACTCATTAGCAGAGTCACTGATCTACCATTAGGGATACCCTGGGATAAATAGGAGAGGAAATTGGGCCAAAAGGCCAAAAAGGAATTCTTCCTACCAGAGGAGTAGTGTTTAGAGGATAAAAATGGGGTCCAGAGAGCCAGCCTACAGCCATTTTGGAGCGAATTCAGCCTTCAGATTATGAAGTATATTACCTGTGAGGGGCGGTTCAGTATTGTATACGGTTATCACTTCCGTTTGCTAACTGAACTCAAGCACAAGATGGATTTACCTACAGAACAAAAATTGAGCATCCCCTACCTCCTCCTACAATCCTTGATTGGGTGTGCCAAAAAACTGAAGGAAGGGACACCAGACCAGCTAGCCCATCATGGGCTTATTAAACTCCTAGTAGAAGATGCACTCCATACCTATACTGTCCCTCTCTCCTGGGGGATTTTTGGCAATATGTCTAAGGATGATGATATCTAAATTTTGGCCGAGGAACTCACTTCCTCCAGCAACGAGGAGAAGGAGCACATGGAGACAGAAAATAAAGCCAAGGGCCAGGAAACCCTGGGCAGACCACCAAAGCAAGGACAAAAAGAGAAACGAGAGAAAGGCCAAGCTACTGAGGCCAAAACTGTGGGTGGAAAAATGACACAAACACCCAGGGAGAAGAGATTGCAGAGTAGGGCAGCAAGGATTGAAAAAGTCCAAGCAAGTGAAGGCACACCCAAGGCAGCCACAACCAAACTAAAGGAGAAGGCACCCCCAGCCAAGCAAGCCAAAACAATGCAAACTGGTTCTACAGGAAGCCAGAAGGCCACTTCTACAGGAAGTCCAAAAAATGCTTCTACAGGAGGCTAGAAAACAATCAGCACAGGGCTTTCTACAGGAAGTCTGGAAAAAGGGCAAGGGAAGGAAGAATCTCTTGAGGTTCTAGTTAGGGAGGTAGCAACTGTGCTGGCCACCCTCAACACATCTCCAAAGAAAAAAGAAAAGCGAAAGAGGGATCCTTCCATGTATTTTAAGGCAAGAAGAAGCACGAGGATTAAAACTGGCAGACCAAAAGAGAAACAGTCTAAAGGACCAATTACAATTGTAGACACCCCATCCAAACAAAAGACATCCATCACATATGAGCGGGGAAGCCCGAAGACATCCACATGGAAAGAAAGGATGGAAAAGTTGAACTTAGAGGCCTCTCTATAGGATGCTAAGGCTATTCTATAGGAAACATTGGCTAGGCTGAAGGAGACCGAAAAGATAGAGGAAAAAGAAGCCAAGTCATCACTGGAGGAAGAGAAGGCTGATACCATTATGGAACCAAGCCCCCAGCCCAGCCTCGGCTCTTACAATAACTTCTTAGAGGTCGGGAAGATCATTCCCCAAAAATTCACAGTGTCACTTTTCCTAGCAATAGAGGAAGAAAGAGTGAGGACCCACACTTGGATGAAGATCGCTAAATCCAAGGGTGTGGCAGATATAGGTCCTCTGGAGGAAAAGCTCAAGGAGGCCCAAAAAGAATTGGCAAGGGTACGACATGTGGAGAGCTACAAGCAGGCCAAGCTATGGGAAGAGAATGAGCTGCTTAGACAACAACTATAGTTACAAGGACAGAGGAAAGAAGACAGGCCTCACCTCTTGGGGGAACAACAACAACAGGAGGAGGCCACAACAACCAAAGACACCACAAAAGAAAAACAGAGAAAGGAAGGAATGCAAGCTGAAATTGAGCCACTAAATCGGCAACTATAGGAAAAAGAATTGCAAGCAGGCCTAGAGATACAGTCTCTAAAACAACCGATACAAGAGAAGGAGGCCCAATTGGCCTGCACGGCCAGTTGGGCAATGGAAGCTCTGTAGTGCAGGCAACCAGCCAAATCCTATGCCCTATACCTCAGGGATCAGTGGTTGCAATTTCAGATCAACACTTTGGCATAGAGAGGTATCACTCAAATCCAAAACCCCTAACAATTCATGGCTTTATGTAACAGCAGCTCGTCAGAATACAAGGCCAAGCTATCAGAGTTCTACCTTCATAATTTGGCCCTTCCCAACATGACCTCGTGGGACCCCAACACTGCAGTAGGGGACATGCAGCTTATGGCCATGACCTCGTGGCTAAACCATGAAGAAAAGAGAGCAACAGAGGTCAGAAATATCATGGATCGGGAACTACAGGAACCACTACTGATTAGAGCAGAGCCAGGGGATCCCTCAGCATTGATATTCGCCCACCAGCACCTAGCAAACAACGCTCAAGCCCTGCTAGATTACATGGATCGTCAAGCTCAGGCCATAGCACATTTTGAGGACATGGAGTGACTATTGGGGGACAACTGTGTTCATGCTTACACCCGTAGGTGGAACACATTGTCCCACAACCTCAAAATCATGGAATACCACACCCCAACTAGAATGAGGGAGGCCTTGGCATGAGTGCCTCTCTACAAAAAGTCCATGCAGAATCTTCAGGCCAACTGGATAGGCCTCAAGTTAAGTCCACCTTTGCTTTTGGGGTTGCTGGAAGGAGGCACAGAAGAGGAGGAGCATAGGCAGTGGGAAGAGGTGGAAAGGAAGGTCAGATTCCATGACAGTGAAGAAGATATTACTTCAGAAGCCTTGGATGTGAGGGAGGCGATCAAGGCAATCAAGGATGAGGAGCTAGACTAGTTGCTCAGAGGATGAGCAACCCATTTAGCAGGGGGGTGATGATGAGCCCCGAATTGGGTAACTTATTGGGCTCATTTTTCCTAATTATCCTTGTTCAATCCTTGTTCAATCCTCCATTTTTCATATATTATGCATTTTTTAGTATGTTTATGTCATTTGAATGAATAAGGGTGGTCACTCTACCTAAGAGGCTAATACGTGGTTATTTTGGGTTTTTTGGACAAATGTTGGAGCAAAACCAAGCAATCATGGGCTAGGTGACAACCAAGCTTGAGGTAAGGATTCGTAGGGGGGTTGTCTCTGACATTAAATGGCCCTTCCTCGGGATCTCCACCCTCAACTCCGAGCTCACAAGCCACCAAAACGGATCCTAAAGGCAACCAAGCAGATTTGGGAAGAGGGACTGTCTACTAGCAGTTGGGATAGCCGAGTCCCTTGAATTTAGGAGGCCTGCTAGGCCCTCGTGATGTATAAATAAGAAGACCTCAGCCTTCGTAGTTTACTTTTGACACCATTCCATTTTTTTGCACTATAGTGCTGTCACTTTCAGCTCGTTTTCTTGTAGCCATTGTGGCATAACTTTTGGGTGATGACTATTTTTTTATAATGACAAGCAGTCCTATTTCGTATCAACTCTCAGTTCTTTATAAGAGTCGTAGCTCTTAGGGTTGGGCCCAACCTGAGAGCCAAGGCCTCCTTTATGTATTGTTATTTCTCCTTTATGCATTGTGGTTTCTCCTTTATGCATTTACAAAATTATTTCTGTTAGGTAGATTAAATTGTGTTGATTAACTAGGTCACTGTTGATGGTTAGAAAGGCTTTTGATGTTTAGATTAAGTTGGTAGGATATAAACAAGGAAAAAACTTCAGAAAAAGGCCAACGAGCACCTTTGGTTTCACCTCTCCCTCATAGGATCAGGGGCTGGGATCAAAGTAACCTTGCTGTCCCAAACAAAAACACTATTTTTGCTTTGCCATGCAATCACTAGTGTACGATTTTTCATTTGCAAAAGTTGGTTACATGTTCAGATCTTTGAATGCTTCGTTTCATAGTTAATATACATGGTTTCCTTGCAAATAAAGCTTCTGTTCATTCACTTTACTGTTAGCTAGATCAGATTAGGTTGGTATAACTAGGTCTTTGATTACTTGCAAGTCTTTATTGGTTCAGTTGGAAATATACATTACAGAGCACTTGTACCACTTATTCATCCATCCGAACTTCGTCAGACCCATCGGTTCCATCCCGTAACTGGGTTTCTTGCCTCACGTTTGTCATTTTGCCCACATAACCCTACCTTTTTGTGCAACCATTGTCTCAGCCTTCTTTGAGAAAATTCAGCCATCTACACCTTCTCCCAACTCCATCCACTAGTCCCTGCACCACTTCAAACCCCTATCCTACCTCCATACCCACTCCTTCATCTTTCCTCTCTCATCCATCCTCCAAAATCCCATTTCTGAACATCCTGTAGAAATTTCTGGACATCATGTAGAAATTCCTGAAAATCCAGTAGAACCCCTATAGACTTCTTGTAGAAGCTCACAAATGAGGTTTCTTGATAGCCAAACTCTGTGAAACTCTCTGGAAGGGTGTTAGGGACCCCTTAGGCCATCTCTGAACCTTCTCGACCTTTTCCAAGAATTTCTTCTCGCCGATCCACCTTTGCACAGTCAAGAACAGTGAAAGCCTATGCATGATAATTCTGATAACTTATTCAAAAATACGAAAAGATGTTTTCTTCAGATAAAGGTAGTCTAGACACATGCATTTTACCTTCCTAGAATTAATGGAATCTCTTTCAGTAGCTTGCATCCTCTTTTTTGCATCAGTGGGACTAGCTCATCAGATTAGGGTTTGCTAGGGTTTGTGCTTTCTTTCAGCTCTTCAGTTTCTTTTGGCAAGTAGATTAGCTTCCTTCAAGTTACCTTCCATCCATCAGTTAACAGGCTTCTTCTCAAAGCTCATAGAAGTTGGCTTGAGCCCATAGCGGACTTGTGCCAGCTGACTAAGTGACAGTTGTGGCAAGAGCTAGTACTTGTGCATACAGCACCGTCGCTTCCAAGTTTGTTACGAACTACCGGGTTGATAAAAGTAAAACAGGGAGTTCCAGGAGTTGCAGCATTATTGCTGCAATACTGGAGCTCACCAAGAACCTTGAGAGAATGAATCACTTCATGTGAAAGAATGATCCCATCGAGAACCTGGCGCCCTTCTACATAACCTGTCTGCTCTGGAGAGATGAGGAGAGGAGAAGAGGTTTGAGCCTATTTGCCAAGACTTTTGAAATGAGTTTGTAGATTACGTTACATAGAGAGATGGGCCTATATTTGTTCAGAGTGCTGGATTCTTCCACCTTAGGCACAAGTGCTATGAAGGTCATGTTGAGGGAGGGGAGGATCCAGTGCATCGATCTTGCTTCTTCCACAAGTTCCCAAACCTCTATTTTGATGTGCTCCCAGAAGGCGTGGAAAAAATTGGTTGTAAAGCCATCAGGTCCAGGCGCTTTGCCATCCTTCAGTTGGGCCAATGCATCCTCCACTTCCTGCATAGAGATTGGCTAGAGTAACATATTGTTGTGGTCCTCCGTGATGATCTTTGGAATATGTTGCGTGATAGAACGAATTGCATGAGTTTTGCAACCTGGAGGCTCTCTAAGAATGTCCTGAAAGTACTCTTTGAATTCTTGTTCCATTTCTTCATGCGCTTCCAGACGCTCTCCTTGCTTATTGTTGATGAAGGCAATGTAATTTTGCATTCTCCTTTGAACTGTGGTCCTGTGAAAGAATTTGGTATTTTTCTCTCCATCGTTGAGCCATCTGACCCTGGATTTTTGATGCCACGTTGTCTCTTCTTGTTTTCGACGTGTTTCAATCTTGGTTAGGAGTGACTTCTCCTGTTGCACGTAGTTTTCAGTTCATCCTTTAGAGATGATGTGTTGTTGTAGAGTGTTCATTTTCTTTTCCAACATTTTCTGATGGTCGAAAATATTTCCAAACTAAGAGCGGTTCGATGATTTGAGCACTTGTTTGAGATGTTTTAACTTTTGCTGAAACTGGAACATCTTGGCTCCCTCTGGGGGATCGAAATATTTCCATGCATCGATCACAACATCTTTCAAGTTAGGATGTGAAAACCAAAAAGATTCGAAGCGAAAGGGTCTGTTACTCCTAACACCCAGACGTGACCATTGTAACATTGTGGGCCAGTGATCAGAACCTACATGAGGCATGATGGAGGCATGAAAGTCCCCGCCCATATGAATAGCGTTGTCTGACATGAGAAATCGATCCAGTCTAGAGGCTATCGGTTGTGAACCCCTTCTTTTATTTGTCCATATATATGTATCATTGGAAGTTTGTAGGTCCATTAACTGGTTTCTGTAAATGAAGTCTTTGAAGCCATTACTATCTTCCTCTAACCTCGATCGTTCCCGATACTTTTCCTCCAAAGCGGTGATGATATTGAAATCACCACCACAGATCGAAAGGGGGAAGAACCTGTCATAGTTGAGCTCTGAAATGGTATCAAGCAGATCTAGTTTTTTTTGTAATTCTTGTGGAAAATACACATTAGAAAGATGTCCATGGATATAGGTCCTGATTAGGTGGAAGGTAGTCTGAATGAAGAAGTGAGGGGCATGGAAGTCATCAAGGTAGAGCACTTGAGGATTCCATATGATTGCGAGTCCTCCAGAAGTGCCAGAAGCATCCACTGAGACTGACCGGCACCCCGACCCGGCTTTATTTAGTATTTTTTCCAGAACCGTACGGTTGCATTTTGTTTCTTGAAGGTAAATTAATGAAGCCTTGTCTTGCTGGATCATATTTTTAATCATTTTGTGTTTTGCAGGGCCATTAAGCCCTCACACATTCCACTAGACTAGCTTCATGGGGAACAATGGGGAAGAGTTTTGAAAAACTTGGTCAGCTTGGGGAATCTACTAGAGTCCACCAACATTTCTCTAATAATGATAGTCCTCTGTAGATCCGTTTTGCGTCCACGTTTCTTCATCTCCTTCAGAATTTTTTTTCCGTCCCAAGGGCTACCTGCCTGAATACCAAGATATTTGTTATGCTGTGCTCTGGTTAAAACTTCTTCGAGTCTTTCAATTTCCCGAGGGGGTATAGCACTGAATTCCTTCTGTTTGCATGCTACCTCCAGCCTGAGAATGTCCAGACCTGCCAGCTCTACACTTTCTGGTTCCTCCTCCATGTGTATCGGTGTATTCTGTTCTTCCTCCTTTGATTGATGTTGCATGCTTAGAGCTAGAGCTGCATCTATCTCCATGTGGGAAGATTGTAGGGCTGTATCTTTATCTTTATTTGCAGAGGAGGTGGAGGTGGGGATGATGATGGGTTCTGTGGCCGGGAGGGGATATGAAGACTTGGGTGTAGGAGGGGGAGATGAAGGAGATGGATCTGAGGGGGGGATTGAGAGGTTGTCCTCCATGTTATTTTGGGAAGTCAGGATTTCAAAACTGTTCCGAGTTATGGGTTTCTTCGGATTTTCAGGATCAACTGGGGATCTCTTAGCATGCCTTCTTCTACTTGGAACTTTTGTAAAACCCTCAGCATCTTTGTTGCCTCCATGACAGAGGTTTTTTTTGCAGATTCAGAGGGCAATCCCTGAAAAGATGGCCATGTTCATGGAACTTCCTACAGCGAAAGGGAACATGCTCGTAGTCTATTGTTTGAACCTATTCAAAATCATCATGAAATAAGATTACCGAGTCTGTTAGAGATTTGGCTAGGTGCATATGAACACAGATCCTGGCATATGAGGTATATCTTCAGCATTTTGTTTCCTCAGCGACCTTGATGAAGATCCCCAGGCTATTACCTATGTCCTTTAGGGTTTCCTTGTTCCAGAATTCTAGGAGGAAAGAGTACATTCGGATCCATACTGGAGCTCAATTGAAGTCTTCCTTATCTAGATTGAACCTCTCAATCCATTCACGCAGGTACAGACCAACAGAGTTGAAAAAGTACGGGCCACCCTCGAAGATACGTGTTTTGTCCTCCGGACAATTGAAGGTAGCTGTGAAGAATCCTTTAGGTCCAAGCTGCAAGGTAACTTGACCTTTAGGCTTCCACTTGGAGGCAATCCAACCTTGCAAAGCTTTTTCAGTAGGCGAGAAACCAAGAAACTTGCCTATGAGGGCATGATCCCTCATGTATTGGATTTGGTTGTTGATGCGATGACTGGGGAGATCTATTTTGATTCTTTCAACAGATTTGGGGATGCATGTTGCAGAGGATGCTTTGGGTCTTAACGTCGAGGCGTTCTGGTTAGGACCTTTATCTTTGGGGGTCGATGGGCTAGCAATGAATTCACCATCGCTATTTACGGCAGGATCAACGTCATGCTCTGCCAGAGGAGCAGAACCGGGACATCCCTGACTTCCTGCACTTGTTGACTTGTCAGGAGTGGGATCGGACAGGGGGGAGGGGGTTATGCCCACCCCTCCGAAGAGCGGATTCATGAAAGTGGCGTTAGCAGAGACTCCAGTTTCGAGAGACAGAGAGCACCTTGGGGGAGGACACCAAGTAACGTAGGAACCCTAGCTGCGTCGTTCGACCCTGAGCACCATTCGATTCTCGTAACCAGCAATATTAAAATATTACCTCTAACCCTATGTGGAAATTAAACTATATTAAATATTCAACCAGAGAAGGGACTCCTTCGTTTCAATAATTGTTACCCAATATAAAATTATGTTAAATATTGATCGACTATAAACAAAAGAGATTCGAGATTAAAAACATTATTTTCCACCCAATTTAACTATACGACTTTCTCTATTCTTATTCATTGAAACCATTTTCCTTGTGATCACTTCGTGAGTTGAATCATCAAAAACATAATGTGCTTCCCATTTATTATATGGTGGTCAATTTATATCATTTTTATATAAAAAAATTAAACGACAAAATCGAAACATCAAAGTAATTAATATATGCTCTACAATAAAAATGATTTTACATTAAAAATAAACGAGGAAATTGAAACACAAAGCAATTAATATATCCTCTACAATAAAAATGTAACTGTAAGGCGCAATGGAAAACATTGTTGGAAGTTTCTAACACCCAAATCAATTGATGGTATCTTTTTATTCAAATGTGTACAACGCAAGCCCTCCTCTCCCTCCTCGCCTTGCAACATTGTTTCTAATATTTATTTGGTTTTGTTATTGCTAAAGTATTCTGGTAAATAATAAGTTATTGATTAAGTGTCTTTATCATTTATATGATTCACCCAAAACGCTAACCTAATTTCCTCTGCCGTTTCAACTAGAAACAAACTTCACCAATATGTACAATGCAGAAGTATTGAATGCCAATAGTATAAATAAAAATAGAAAGAATTTTCCATTGTATAATTCCCTTTATCCCATTATTAAGCCATTTTTTTAATCGTGTTTGTCAAATGAATAGCTTTCTCTTCTCTTCACCTGCAATTAATATAGAAGCCAAACAGAAAATGTGATGTTACTCTCTCAAACAATTAACATGAAGACAACGTAAGTTAAACTGAAATAACACAACTTTTGTTGCGACTGCGCAGAACTGATGAAGGCACAGTTTCTTGTATAACTGATGGCGCTGATTCCAAACGCCAGCTATCTAGTACAGATAAAACACCAACTACACTATATAAATCATCATTTATCAATCTATATATTAATATCATTATAATTGCAACCTTATAACTACAAATTCAATTGTGGTCGACAAACAAAACCCTGTAGTCTTGAAAGTAAAATTTTCAATGCAAAATAAGGCGATCAAATCGAACCCTTACCATGACACATAGGCCAGAGGCCTAACATTTACCCACATGATGTCCCGGAGCTAAAGAAATTGAGGGTCAATAAAGAAGCTACGCTGGCGGTCCGCACGCGGTATGTCTTTTCAGGTTTCACCGGTAGAATGTAGGGCGAACATTGGTTGCTGGTAGCGTTGCAAGTTTTACTGTTGTCTACTGAGAAGTTGTACTTTCCTCGGCCCTCTATCAGCAGAGGCTGCAAAATCAAATTCATAGTTACCAAATTCGGCCGAATCGGGCTGAAGAATTCGAAAATTCGGCAATTGGGTCCGATTCGGCCATTAATAAGTTGAAATTCGGTTTTGACATATCACAGTCTACCAAATTTATTTTTAAAATTTTCTAATTTTTGTGCCTTAGTTTCGACATGCAGTTAGATATTGAACGGTTTACAGAGATGTTTAAAAATATTGAACCGTTGAAACTTAATTCTTCCCGGTTGTTCTGCAATACTGTTGTGATTAATGATTAAAAAATTCATAGTTCTATTTATATGAAAGTTATTTTGATGTGTTAGTAAATTTGATTTGATATTACTTTTTATATTGTTGGTTTAATTTTATATTAAAATAATAAAATTTCTCGTATAAAAACTAAATAAATAGTTTCTATATTAAATTTTATTTCACAATAAAATGATTTTTTGTTTTTGTTTTTATTTAATAATTTTTTTCTTATTTTCACAGTGCTCTTTTTTTTAATTTTAATCTCTTTCCTATAATTCTTTTAATGTAATTGGAATTATTTATTCATAATAAAATTGGTTGTAATTTAGTTTTTCTTTTTTTTTTAAATTTGTAAGGAAAATATAGTATGGTTTCTAAATTTTTTAAACAATTAGGAAAAAAGCAAGATAATGATTCTTGATAGTTCTAAATTAATATTTTTTATCTATATTTTATTCAGTTAGTAACTAGGAAACTGTATAAATATTCATCATTAAAAATTAAAGCATTAGTTACTATCTTTTGGTACAATTAAGAAAATAGCAAGATAGTTCTAATTGGATGATTTTTGATAGTTTTATTCAGTTAGTAATTAGGAAATTGTCCAAATATTTATCATTAAAAATTACAGTGTTAGTTACTATCTTTTGATTGACCAAAAATAATTGTTTCTACTAATTCCAATATCTCAATCACTTCCATTTGAACAATAAGGAAAAAAACAAGAATTCTAATTTGATGATTCTCAATAGTTCTAATTTGATGATTTTTTATTTATATTTTATTTTAGTAATTACGAAATTGCCTAAATATTTATCATTAAAAACTACAACATTAGTTATTTTCTTTTGATTGACCAACTTACAATTTTAAAGGTTTTTTTTTTTTTTTTTTTTGTTTTTTTTAACTGTTTTTTCCTCCTCATTGTATCTCTTCAACTTGCATGAAGAAAAATTGTTCTCAAATTTCATTGCTAATTTTTATTTGCACGTTCTATAATTAATTATTTTTTAATAATTATCAAAATTATAAAAAAAAAAACCAAATTATTAATAGTGTAAGATGTATATTCGCCAATAATGTAAGATGAATATTGGCGAATTTTTTTCCATATTAAATTTTAGAGAGTCAAATTTTTTCCCAATCAACAACCCACAAATTGAGATTTGTTCATTAAGTTTCAATCAATCACGATTTCAAATCGTAGTACGAGGGAGACATTGGATGAAAGGCCACAACCTGTTAGTACGTGATAGTATGCCACCTATCATCGAGGATGATGCTCAGTTCTCTGTCATGGACGAAGGGCTTTGTTTTTGCAGAGTCGACTATCAAAGAGCCATACAAACCAGCCGAACGCTGGAGACCATAGTGGACATGATAGAAATATGTTCCAGGCTGCATACATTATTAACATTAGGAAACAAATTCCCAACACAATGTAACCAAGTTAAGATGCAAGTATTGACAAGAAAATGTGTTAAACATACCCTGTGAACAACGAATCTGTAGATAAATGTCTCGCTCGGTAGGATTGCACATTGAGATATGGATGCAGTTCTGGTTCTCTAGAGCTTTGAGCCGACAGCAGAAATGCCCACTAGGATGGAAACACTTTGCTTGATCGGCACGATTAATCGATCCATGTTTAATGCTTCAGCTCTTGTGATTGATGGATCTGTGGTGTCGCTGAGGCATTCAACTTGTCGCTCAACGTTCAACAACTGTGGTGCAGCTGGCCTCTCTGGCCCTTTTCTTCTCGAGACTATCACATCACAGGAGCTCGGCTTTTGAAATTAAATTTCATGTCCTTTGATCTACTTTGCTGCCACGTTATCCCCCACAACAAGGATCACTAAATTTTAATTAAAAAAATAACATCTAACATTTACCGCAAATCACTTCATGCTCCCTCGCAGCAGAGCCGTAGATATGCTTCTCAGACGAAGCATAGTCAGAACATATTCGCTCCCTATTTAAAGTTTAAACTTGCCCGTCCAAATTTTGCTATTGAAAAAAGTCAACGTTGACTCTTCCACCCCGAGTTTGAAATAGGGGAGCCTTCGGCTCATAATTTAACCTCTTACGAAGCATAAAGATGTACCGTTGTGATGATGTAACAATTTTATGATAATGGTTTTCGTTTTATGACCATTGGACATCAAGTCAGCCACATGTGAGCCACAAATCTCTGACTTTGTATGTCACGTTCCTATTCTACAAACTTTGAGTCAAGCATGTCACGCTCTGTTCCAGAAGCACACTTTACAAAAAAGCTTTGACTCAAACCTTCGGACTTTGTATTTTATGGATGAATCCAACCGTAATGTGCTTTATTTGTGCTTTCTTACTTGGATACATGAGACTTTTGTATTCCAAATCCAGTGGAGTTGTACCATCTTTGACCCAGACCCCGAGAAACCCTACCGAATTAGATTCCTACAACCACTACGAGTAAGTTAGTGCGCTGACTCGATTCGATTCTGCGATCCATTAGATGCGTATATCTCTCTATAAAATGTTTCAACTATCAACTTGACATTAAGATATTAATGTGCAGATTTCATAATGGCAGCTTATATCGATGTCCATGCCAGAAAATGGTCTCAAAGATGCTTTCGATTTGTTATTACTCTCCTGGTTTTCACGTCTTCCCTTGGTACCTTACTCGAATCTCAATTTATTCGAAGTTTATTGAAAGTTGGAAGTTTCTTTTCAGTTATGATTTTGGTAAAGCTTTTCAGTTATGAATGATAACTGAATAAGCTTATTTCCACCATTCATCTCTGTAGCTTATGGAAGGAAGATATTAAAAGCGAGGAGACTTACCAACGACACGCAGAAGTACCATTCTGTAAATTTCGGAGGGTGGCTCGTTATCGAAGGATGGATCAAGCCGTCACTCTTTGATGGGATTCATGACAAGGATCTGCTGGTATTCGTTTTGTTGTGCTCCTATTGGACTTTGCAATTCCATCGGTTGCTCCTACAATCAGCAGCTCGAGTTGTTTATTCTTATTTAGATTTTAATGTTTGATTTTCTCAGGATGGGACGCAGATCCAGCTAAAATCGATGAAACTGGGAACCTACGTGGTTGCAGAAGATGGAGGGGGGACAATCATGGCAGTAAACAGAACTAATCCCTCGGGATGGGAAACTTTCAGCGTATGTGTTTGTCGAGAAATTTGTGCCCCTCCTTTTTGCTTCTTTGATGATGAATTCTGCGACTAACTTGTACTGCTGGAGTTATGGCGTGTGAGAGATGGCTACTACCAACTTAGAGTCTTCAATAAGCAGTTTGTAGCAGCCGATAATGGAGGAGGGGGTATTGTGAAGGCCGTAGCCACCACACCTAACAGCTCCGAAACATTTCAGATCATTAGAAACCCGTGCATATCAAAGTCCTCAATGGAATGTACATGCAGGTATGTTATCGGAGATTTCTAGTATCGCCATCTGCAAGGGGGTATATATATATATATATATAA